>BDUI01003272.1:59126-76602 GCA_002335545.1 Apodemus speciosus | reverse complement strand
GTTTTTTTGAGACAGGGTTTCTCTGTGTAGCCCTGGCTGTCCTGGAACTCACTTCGTAGACCAGGCTGGCCTCGAACTGAGAAATCCGCTTGCCTCTGCCTCCCAAGTGCTGGGATTACAGGCGTGCGCCACCACCGCCCGGCTGAGGACGGCACATTTTAAATGTATCCTGTGGAAGCTGATAGCACCTCAGAGCCCATGCATGACATTACTGAATGCTGGTCACTTAGGCATACAGTGTCCAGCATGTATCGGACCATGTCCTCAGAGGGAAGTGTCATCCAAGAAGACCATTTGTTTGCAAAGAGACTGTAGGCACAGAGAGCAGTCCCTGCTAGGGAGCTAGGCCTTTGTATATGATACTGAGTTTAGTGTTCAGAATTCCACACAAGAGAAATTTATTCTCACGTCAGCTTACGATGGATCTAAGATTTAGGTACAATGAATAGCTAACCAACCCGGGGTTATCTGAGTCCAAAGCTTTTTCTTGTCCAGCTGCATTAAAGTGTTTTCAGAAGTTAGTTGTTTTGTTTTTATGTTTGAAGTTTAGCTACCCAGTGGCTGAGGCAGGAGGACTACAACTTCAAGGCTGTGCTAGCTACAGCGCAGCATGCTGTGTGCTCCTGTTATACGCCTTATCTGCTTTCACTGCTTTGTGACTTAAAGAACAAGAGAGACTCTAGATACGGCCCGGAGAGAGCGGTGACGAGAAAATACCAGTGAAGTACGGGTTGGGGCTGCTGGACTTCCACAAGGCAGCTGCCATTTTGGCATCTTTCCTATCCACCTGAAGGGTAATTTTGCACTTATTAATTCCTCAGAACACCTGCTTTTCTGTAAGAAGAAAATGCTTGACTCTCAGTGACAGATGCAAATTATCTACATGATTTTAAATTAAGAGTTGGGTAAAATGGGGAAAAAATAGTTTCTGAGAAGTAACTAAATATATACTTGATGAAGTGTTCTTCATTAGCCAAGCTAACGTTCTTTATGATTTTGGCCAGGCCGCCTCCTGTCCTGAAGGCCTCACTCCCAGGCATTGTTGTCCTTTTCATCAGTGCCCCGAAGCTCCTATTCTTTTACAAATTGCTTATTATGTTGAAAGTTTTGTGTGTGTGTGTGTGTGTGTGTGTGCGCGCGCGCTTGCTTGTGACTGAGCTTTCCCTGTAGGAATGCTGGAATTATGGATACATCCAGCTTATTATGTGGGCCCCAGGTATTAAGTTGTTGCCAAGGCTTGAGAAACAACTTCTAGGCCCCTGAATCTCTTTTAAGTAGATGTTTATTTTACCCGGGCTGTTGCATAGAACATAGATAGAAACAATATCAAATCACCGTTATTAAGTAGAAAGCAGCTAGTCTTTATTCCTCTCCTCCAGTGGTTTTGCCTTGTATTTGTTTCGGTTCTTAAACCTTTTCAGCTGTTTAGGGGTTGAACTGCTTATTGCTTCCTCTTCCGTCTGCCCCTCACTCTGTGGCGTTCATAGCCCAGCACATGGCTCTTGTATCCTGTGTTTTGATCTGAATCCTTTTTTCATTCAGGATTCTGAAGATTTGAAAAACAGGAAGGGCAGCAAACTGACCTTTCTGCCTTGAGTCTTTTAAAACGTGTTCATTCAGTATTTCTTGCGTGCTTCTAAATGGTGCACCTGGAAGCACGATTATAAAGCCCAGAACAGACTCTCCCAGCACTCACTGCTTTGTGSTCTAGCTGTTTGCACTCCAACTTGCAAATCTTTTCTCACATTCACCCATTAAAGGCGTTTGATAGCGACAGACAGTTTTTTGGGCGAATAGGTAAATAATACCGTCTCGTGTGTTAGCATTCTCTGTGTGTTAGAGAGCAGCCTGCTGTGGACCTCAGGGAACAACGAGGGGCGGACTTTCTTTTCTAAGCACTTAGAACTTGCTGTGCAGCCCATGCTGACCTTACACCATAGTCTCCWTCCTCTGCCTCCTGGGTCCTGGCATTGCAGGCCTGGACCACCCTGGCCACACGGCCAGAAAGCCAGACGGACTGAGCTTTGGTATGGCTGCTTACTAGCTTTTTGAACTTGGTTAGATCAGTCAGCCTCTTCTTTCTTTCTTTCTTTCTTTCTTTCTTTCTTTCTTTCTTTCTTTCTTTCTTTCTTTCTTTCTTTCTTTGTGAGAAACAATATCTCACTGTATAGAATTGGTCTGGACCTTCCTCCGTAGACCAGACTTGGCCTTGAATTCAGAGATTTCCCCTGTCTCTACCTCCTGAATGCCAGGATTAAAGGCATACATGACCAAACCAGGCCAGAAAATCTTATAAACCTCAATTTTCTTGTTTTAAATTTAAATTACTCTTGAACAAGATTGAATTAACTAAGTTTCTCCCTACTTTTCTCTTTCTCCTTCTCCTTCTTTTTTGATTTCATTTCATTTTGTTTGTTATTTTGTTTTTCTAGACAAGGTTTCTCGTGTCGCCCCGACTGTCCTCTGACTCACTCTGTAGACCAGGCTGGCTTTGAATTTAGAGACCCACCTGTCTCTGCGGCCCAAGGGCTGGGATTTCAGACCTCTGCCACCACTGCTGGCTTTCCTTTTGGTTTTCTGAAAAAAAAATAGTCTCACTATATAGTATAGGCTAGTTTCCAGTTTCCACGTGATTTAGGCTATCTTCCTGCTTCCATCCGCTTGCATCTTAGGCATGTGCTGCCATAGCTGGCCAGAGGAGTTATTATAACCCATAAGGTACTGTGTAGGCATGTATATTTTTAGACCATTATTGTTGACATAGTATCTTTAATATACAGTAGTATAGGTAATTATGTAATATCCAGTTTTATTGATGAAACAAACTTAGGTAAAATGCAGATGGATCAGCTGTTTCAGAATTTTCACAAAGGAGACTCTAAAAAATTTTAATTAGTACATATTTTCATGAATCATGTCTTAAAACTTTTCTGTGGTACAATATATACAGAAGAAGTTATACATTTAAAAGAATAATCATAGCTAACAATGTATTTATTATCCAGCCCTAAACTCACCCAGAATCAGGATTGCAACTGCCTTTCCAGTAATGCTCATGTGCTCAGATTTGCGTGTATGCTTTTGATTTCTCTCCTGAGCTGTAGCCCAGTAGATCCAGCTATCTACCTGATATGCCCACTTGGTGTTGACAGGCAGCTTAGACTGGTCGTCTCCAAATCTTACCTAGATTTCTGTTCCCACTCACCTGCCCCTCTTCAGTCTGCTGTAGCTCGGTTCGTGATAAGTCTATTCTTCTCCAGTAGCTTTGGACAAAATGTTGGGGTTCTGCTTCCTTGCCCTCCCATGTGGAAGTTATCAGTCAATCCTGTTGACAGTTCTTGGAAAATACATATAACTCTTCCTTCCCAATCTGAAACTGCTAACCTTGTCCATGTTACTGCTCCAGGTCATTGTTAGCGCCTCCCAGCTGCTCTCTCTGCTTGGATTGTCCATTTCAAGCAGAGGAGTTGGAGAGCTGTGAGAACATTTAGCAGTCAGGTGATGCCATTCCTTTGCTCACTTTGCTTCCCAGTCATTGAAACGACCCTCGCGTCTGTCTGTCCAGCAGCTGCTCACCACTGTTTCCTAGGCCATGCTGCCAGCATTCTGTTCCCCAGTCATGCCGCTTGCCGTTTTGGCCGTAGGGGGCCCTCAGCTTTATGCTAGAACCTTTCACTCTGACCGTCCTTCTGGAAGTCTCCAGCTTTCGATCTCTTCCTCACATTCATGGTCATTATACTCTGGATCAAAGCTATTAGACATAAATTAAAACCTCGGGTAGATGTCCATTTTAGAGTTCTTGTACCTTATTTGATTTTGGACCCTTCCATATTTTGTATTCTGCAGGGGATTACTTTATCTTTTGCTATGTTTGTCCAGCATTTCAACTGGCTTTGTCAGTCATTTTGCCAGAATTAAAAATCTGATTTATTTTTATTAAGCAGTTAAGCTAAATTGTTGATTTCTCTGAGTAATTCTGTTTTTCTTTCTTGGAATAAAGGATGGAAGACTACAGACAGGGGATCACATCTTGAAGATTGGTGGTACAAATGTGCAAGGAATGACCAGTGAACAAGTTGCTCAAGTGCTAAGGAACTGTGGGAATTCAGTGAGGATGCTGGTGGCCAGAGACCCTGTTGGTGAAATTGCAGTAACACCTCCTACCCCTGTATCCTTACCTGTTGCCCTGCCTGCTGAGGCCATGAGGACCCTTGATTCTGTGAGTATAGAAACCATTCTTCTTACATCACATGCTATCTATGATACAATGCCAGAGACGAAGTTCCCTCAGCTAGATGACCATGCTAGCATAGATACCCCTCAGTGCTCATGTGGGAAGCAGAGGAGGACCTGTGTGAATAGTAGACATGCCTGTCTCTCTTTCTTTCATTCCTTTTTGGTGTGGTGTGGTGTGGTGATGGTGGTGGTGGTGGTAGTGTGTGTGTGTGTGTGTGTGTGTGTGTGTGTGTGTGTGTGTGTGTGAGAGAGAGAGAGAGAGAGAGAGAGAGAGAGAGAGAGAGAGAGAGGTGCCTTGAAGCCAGACATCATTGTCTTTGTCTATCACTCTTGCCCTTATTTTTGAGACAGAATCTCTTGCAGAGTTGAGAGCCTGCCTTTGACAAGAATGGATGACCAGCACTCCCCGGGGATCCTGTGTCTGTCTCCCCAGTGTTGAGATTCCTGGTTTTTGCTACCATGCCAAACTTCTAGCATCTGGCACTTTGTTCCTCACACTTGTACAGCAATTGCTTTGCTGACCAAACCATATTCCCATTTTCCCTCCCTGTCTTCTCTTCCCCATGAAGAAAAGCAGGAAGAGAAAGCCTGTTAGTAACAACTGTGAAGCCAGCATTTATCTTCAGAGGTATCACTTAGGTCTTCTGAAAAGTTATTTGTCCCTACTGGGAGCCCGTTAAACAGTAGTTTTCTACCTATGATAGAAAAATAGCTACTTTGTTTAATTTCTCCAGGTTGTACTGATAACTGATTTGTGTTCCCCACGTTACTCTACCTCACTGAAGTCTTCTCATCCATGGAAGGACCATGAGGCGCTGTGATATATGGGACTGCACTCTATCTATTATTTAGTTTCTGGTGCTGATGCTTAGAATTGAAAAAGTATTAGATGTTATATCTTGCCCTTCCCTTGGCTTCTACATTTTTGTTAGGCTTAGGATTCTTTCAGGAGATACAGCCTGGGGTCTTTCTCAATGGCTGTATTAATTCTCCAGTGCTGTGTCACAAGTCGTTACACCTTTAGCGGCTGAAGCAGTGCCTTTGGTTGGTTTGCAGTCTGTGGGTCAGAATCCAGCACGGGCTGGCTGGGTTTTCTGCTTAGTGTCTTGTAAGGGTAAGTGAAGGTGTTGGTTCTTCTGGACTGTTCTTGACATCTGGGCTCATGAGCCTGTTCAGTGTGGTGGGAGAATGCAGTTCTGTGCTGTACGAAGGATGGCCTTTTCATTGTTGGCCTTCAGCCAGAACATCTCAGTGGACCCTTATGGTCCCCTTATTCCCATCTTTCTTGTATGACCACTCCATCTTCAAACTACAAGTTGATCTCCTCTGTTTAAAATGTTTTTCTTTGCCCTTTCTGTTACCAGCAGGAGAAAACTCTGCTTTTAGGAGGGTTCTCAATTAGATTAGGCTCACTTGAATGATCTCCCCTTTGTCGTGTAATTTTATAAGCACAGGGGTAGGTCCAGAGATCAGGAATCATGGGAACCATCTTAAAATTCAGTTTGTCACAGAAAAAACTTGGCAAGCTGGCTGCACAGATTGACTATCTATAGAGTTATGCAACTGAAAATGTAACCATTCCTGTGTTATTTCCCAACAGGACAGTTCTCTTTTTGAAACTTACAATGTTGAACTTGTTAAAAAAGATGGACAGAGTCTTGGAATTAGAATTGTTGGCTATGTTGGAACAGGTCATCCAGGTAAATGAATCATTTCTACTTCATATTTGGGATAATTATAAAGGATGTTAAGGTTTCTACATAATAAAATTAAGTACCTTCAGACTTTAATTTAAAACTCACAATAAAACCATGAATCTATAATAGCAAGCAGTTACTTTCCAGTGATTAGAGCCACATTTTGTCTCAGTGGTTTAACAGCTGGCTTTGCTGTCAGTACCACAGGAATTTAAAGCGCACTCCATTTTGTACCATTTGCACTTCTCTTTCCTTTGCTTCTAACGTAGTTCTGTGTTGAATACTGTGTGACTGTTAACATATTATACAGTATTATGACTAGGATAAAATAAGTTGATCATTTCATATGCTGTTTATTGTGAATGCTCAAATTTATTATTTTGTGTTTAATTATGAGAAAAGTAAGTGTCTCAGTCAGGGCTTTTAGTCCTGCACAAAGCATCATGACCAAAAAGCAAGTTGGGGAGGAAAGGGTTTATTCAGCTTATACTTCCTCATTGTTATTCATCACCAAAGGAAGTCAGGACTGGAACTCAAGCAGGGCAGGAAGCAGGAGCTGATGCAGAGGCCGTGGAGGGATGTTACTCACTGACTTACTTCCCCTGGGTTGCTTAGCTTGCTTTCTTATAAAACCCAAGACCACCAGCCCAGGGATGGCCCCACCCACAATGGGCCCGCCCACCCTTGATCACTAGTTGAGAAAATGCCTTACAGCTGGATCTCATGGGAGCATTTCCTCAAGGGAGGCTCCTTTCTCTGTGAAAACTCCAGCCTGTGTGTCAAGTTGACACACAAAACCAGCCAGTACTATAAGATAGAATAAACATGTTCTTAGGACCGTTTTTCTTTTATATAAGGGGAATTTGGTGTCAGAATACTTGATTCAAGTATCTGAATGAAATTTCTTTCAGCCGTTCCCTGAAAGTTAGCAGTACCTTTGACTCTTGGTTTTCTCTTGGTTATCAAAGAATTACTTGGTTAAATAAAAGTAAACCTTTATAAAATATTTGGTAGTTACATGAAAATTTAGTTATGAAGTGATTTAGTTTTTCTGAAAAGTAGCAAGTATAGAGAGTTAATTGCTTAAAAGGAATTGTCATCATGCATGGAGGAGGTGGAGATATTAGGAGTATTCACAGGCCACTGTGAATACTGTGGTCTGACGTGACAGTGTTCACGGCAGACCACTCAGTTCTACTTTAGCTTAATGAGTATCTAATTTCAACATTCCGGTTCTTCAACGTGCCATCATTTTTTTTAAGATCAGAGTTTAAATAAGTCCCTTAAAAACTGAGTATAGCTGGGCGGTGGTGGCGCACGCCTGTAATCCCAGCACTCTGGGAGGCAGAGGCAGGCGGATTTCTGAGTTCCAGGACAGCCAGGGCTATACAGAGAAACCTTGTCTCGAAAAAACCAAATCCAAAAACCAAACCAAACAAAACAACAACAACAACAACAACAACAAAAAAAAAACACCAAAAAATCTGAGTATAAGCATAAAAACTAATGTTCTAGCAAACACGTCGAGTCATCGTCCCTGTCTTCTGCCTGGTTACAGGACTTGTGCCTGAGGTCCTAAACACGTGTCCCAGTGCCTGCGTGGAAGTCAGTGAACGAGACGAAACCAGTGTTTGTGTTACTGAGTGCAGAGAGGAGTCTGTTCACTCACTTACCCGCAGAACCTGGGTGGGCGTGGCTGTGGGGGAGGATGAGCAAGTGAGTTAAGAAGTGAGACATTTGACATGTCAGCAGGTTTTAAATAACTTGGACCTGGTTGCCATTTCTTGTTGGGTTTTTGATGCTGGGGGTTGATCCAGAGTGGTTGACGAGCTCCTGTAAAGTCACTGTAGCAGCTGAGTGGATGGTCACTTGAGCTCACAAGTTTGAGGCCATCCTGGGCGACACAGGGAACCTTCATCTTAGAAACCAAAACAAACAAAAAAGTCTATTCAGAAAGTGTAATTAAAGTATAAGAACCTTTTAACTGCTTAAAGATAACTGAAAATACATGTTTTAGTTGAGAAGCAAGCGACTGTCCTGGCATGGCAGGACAAGAGTGACTTTTGACAAGAGAATTCAGGAGGAAGCATCAGAGCTGGTCATGAGAAAGGAGGGGATTAGATAGGGAGGATGCAGGAGGCGGGGTTGGGGCAAGAGGCTGGGACAGGAGGCTGGGGCAGGAGGCGGCAGGTGCAGTGGCGGCCTGCTGTCAGGCCTTGGAGAAGGAATAATGTGGAAGATGAGATTGAAAAGTATTTTCCTGGTATTGAAGACTTGGGATGTCATTCAGGATGTGTTGGTTGTGTTATGCTGGCAGTGGGAACTTAATAAAAATCATTCAGAGGTAGTTTTTAATTTCTCAATTTTCCTTATAGTTTTCTCTTGGGAATTTACTTTTTATATGGTTATTATTTTTGTAGTTATTTGTGACTAAATATTTAATTTTACAGTGTAAGGATTGTTTAATGTTGCTGAGCTCATTCTCCTATTTGAAGTCATTATGTGTACAGGGGTGTGCACGCCTGTAGACCTCCCAGTAGAGGTCGGAGGGCCGCCTTCTGCTGTTGGTTCTTGCCACCTTTATGTGTGTTTCTATGACTGAACTCACATTGCCAGGCCATCTCCCTGCCCAATTCTAGCTTTTTGAAAGAGCACATGTGCTTTTCTGGATGACATACATGAGCACTGAACTAAATATAGGCAAGAATACGTGTGAGTCTTGTCATGATGCTAGTGAAAAATGATGTGCACTTCTGCTGAGTCGGCAGTGCTAGTGGAGATCGACCAAGGTTCATCTGGCCTTGCAGAGTCCCAGCCTAGAGAGACATGCATTCTTCGAGGTTCCATTACTGATTATTTTTCCAGAAGGGTAGTCATCAGTCAACTCACTTTTTATTCAGGTCACTTGTGATGGTGACAGTTTGAAATAATCCATCAATTTCCCTGCAAGTGTTCAAAATAGTATTTATGAAGTCTCTAGTCAGCCTCTTTAGCTAATTAACCTCTTGATAGAATTTTGTAATCAGGTCCTAATTTTAGCTTTCTTCCTTTTTCTGTGTGTCTGTGCACCTTCAGGGGACGCTTCAGGGATTTATGTGAAAAGTATAATCCCAGGCAGCGCTGCATACCACAATGGCCAAATTCAAGTGAATGATAAAATTGTGGCTGTAAGTAATAACTTTCTATTGTACATTTGTCACAGGTTACAGAAATGTTTGTCTTATATCATATGCCAGAGAAGTAGATGGGATTGCTTAGTTTAATTTTAGGATGTTTGTTTGTTTGTTTGTTTTAGTTTATGCTTCTATGTATATTTTGAGACAGGGTCTCACTGTATAGCCTTGGCTGGTCTAGAACTCAGTACGTAGACCAGGCTGTCCTTGAATTCAGAGACCTACCTGCCTCTGGCTCTCAAGTGCTGGGATTAAGGGTGCACTCCACCATGCCTAGTTCATAAGGTTTTAAAAAAATCAACTTTATTAGTACAGTGAAATCACATTGACTTAGGCTCTTACAGGACTGTTTTTCTAGTCAAACAAGAAGTAGTCTACTAAACATATTTATAGGAAAAAATTGTACATTTACTTAAATGTATGCATGGAAATGTATCTGAAAGATGTTTTATGTCCCCTGGGAAACACTCTTTAAGAGTCTGGGCATTTACCCATTTTACATACAGTGAAGGATCTTTTTACCAGTTCTTCCTGCTTTTTTACTTAGAATAATTTGTGTCCACCAAAAATTGAAATACTTTATGTATTTGAGAATATAACCTTTTGCTAGTTAAAACTACCCTTTTATTACTAAATATCTCTGTGCTTTGCTGTCTGTTCATGATATACACAGAACTGGATGATGATCAGAGTCCATCTAAGGAATACTGGCCTTTGGAGATGTCTTGATGATTTGTAGGGTCTGGGCCAGTAGAAGCATTGCAGGAGTGAGGAAAGGTAGGAGGAACTGGAAAGCCATGGTCTGGCCTGCCTGGCTTCTTGCACATATATTTTTTCAGAAGACTAGAAGACCCAATGATGGGAAATGAGGGTGTTTCTGTGGAAAATATCACAGAATAACACCATGCAGGGATAACATTTCAATTTTAGTAATTAATTGTTGAGAATAATGTGTAACAATTAACCAGGTTTTATAACTTTTTAAAGTTTTAAAATTTTGGCTATCTTTATAAATTAAATGTCTTTGCCTCTGTCAGGCTGATGCTTAAATGTGTGACGTAAGAATATAAGATTGAATTTGTTTTTTAATTTACATGTAAGTTTGTCAGCAAAGCTAGTTTTTTATTCTTATTCAGACTACTTTCTGGTCTAATATGCAGTATTTGGGGGAGTAAAATTAGCTACCCCATTTTACTCAGCAAGGCCAGAAACAAGAATTGGAGTAGCTGAGAGGCCAGAGGCTGAGGCTGGAGGCAGACTGACTGCGGCCAGCTTGTGCGCTCTACTGAGGTGGCCTTTGCACTACCTAGTGAGACCCTCTTCAAAAACCAAAACGCAAGTGGTGGTAGTTTACGTGCAGCTCTGCTCTATCTCTTGATCTCATAGGTGGATGGTGTGAATATTCAGGGCTTTGCTAATCAGGATGTTGTTGAAGTATTGCGGAATGCAGGGCAGGTGGTGCACCTGACCCTTGTTCGAAGGAAAACATCTTTACCTGCTTCTCCATGTGAACAGTCTTCAAGCAGAGGTAATTAATGCTCTCGTCCTTCTCTTCTCCATGGAGTTGGCTTTGGAGGAACAGCCAGGATTTGGAGATTAGTCAGGAAACTGTGCTTATCTCGTGTAGTGCAGTGTGGGTAGGTGAGTCAGCTGTCTGCCTTGCAGAGGCCTTTCCCTAGTCTGCTGCAGTACACCAACCCAAATGTCAGGAAGCAGGCACTGACCGAGTGAGCCCAGAGCTCTCTACATGGACAGAGAAATCACGTTTTGATCTAGGACCCTTCATTTGTCTTCTTCCTTGACATTTCTTTTTCTTTCTTTTTTTGGGGGGTGGGGAGGTTTCCAGACAGGGTTTCTCAGTTTAGTCCTGGCTGACCTGGAACTCACTCTGTAGACTAGGCTGGCCTCGAACTCAGAAATCTGGCTGCCTCTGCCTCCCGAGTGCTGGGATTAAAGGTGTGTGCCACCACTGCCCGGCTCCTTGAGATTTTTCTTAAGCTTCAAATCCCAGATTGCTTTTAAAGATGAGTTTTTACTCTAGTTGTCTTTTGGTTTGCCTTTGAAGTATGGTGAGAAAATAAAACAGAAATTTTTATCAAGAACACTTTTATTAAAAATAATGTTTATTATCAGTAAGGTTATAAAATAAATCTTCATTGCAGAAAAATACACAATTTTTTGGATATCAGAGGACATCTTTTGGGGGACAGTTTTCCCTTTCCACAATATTGGTTCTGGAGATTGAATTATGGCCATCAGTCTTGGCAGCAAATGCCTTTACTAGCTGAGCCATCTTTCTGGACAGTGTTTGGGTTTTTGTGGCACACAGTCACACTGCTGTGTTATTGACATTCTGATGGCACATGTTCCTCTGCTTTCTCAGGACCTCTGACTGGCATTTTATAATTAAAAATATTTTTATCTTCTTTGTATGAGTATTTTTATTTGCATGTATGTCTGTGTATCACATATGTGCCAGTCATGTATGGAGGTCAGAAGAAGGAGGGCATTGGATTCTTGCAACTGGAGTTGCAGACAGTTTTAAGTTGCCATGTGAGAGCTAGAAATGAAACCCAGATCCTCTGGAAGAGCAGCCAGTGTGCTAAACTACTGAGCCATCTCTCTAGCCCCTCTAATTGGTATTTTAAAAAAAACCAAACTATTATTAACTCCAGTTTTACCAGCATGGTGATGTCTATCTTTAATCTGAACACGCAGGAGACAGAGCTCTGCAAATTTCTGAGTTCAAGTCCATCCTGCTGTACATAGCAAGTTCCAGACCAGTCAGGGTAAAAAAGTGAGGCATTATCTCAAAAAGTAAACAAACAAATTCAAGTTCCAAGGGATCAGAGTCTTCTTTTCTGACCTCTAGGCACCAGGCAGGCACACAGCACACATATGTACATGCAACCAAATCACTTATAYACATAAAATAAAATAAATACATCTCAAAAGAAAAAAAAATATTGAATTAGTTACTTTTCTCATTGCTGTGACCAAATACACACCAAGAAAGTTTTAGAAAGGAAGGAATGGGGTCAGTCACCTTAGGTGAATAACCAGAGATTCCCTTTTTTGTTGTTTTTTTGTTTTGTTTTGTTTTTGGTAAAGGGTTTTCTCTATGGACCTCACAGAGATCTGTTTCCTAGTATTGGGATTAAAGGCATGGACCACCACCACTTGGCTAGAGATTCCTTTCTTAGTCATTCTAAATCCCATCAAGTTGGCAGCCTAATCGTTACACTGTGTGTGGGTCCATGCTTTTGTTTTTAGCATTCAGAGGCAGGTGGTTCACTGAGTTCAAGGCCAGCATGGCCTACATAGGAAGTTCTAGACCAGCAAGGGTTACATAGTGAGACCCTGTCTTAAAAAAGGAAACCAAATTAGGAATGGTGGCATACACCTTTAATCCCAGCCCTCAGCAGGCAGAGGAAGGTGGATCTCTAGAGTTTGAGCCTGGTCTACAGATTGGGTTCCAGGACAGCCAGGGCTGTGCAGAGCCATCTTGTCTTGAAAAACCAAACCAAACCAAAGAAAACCAAACAAAAGATTAACCTTCACAATTGTTGAGTGTTCTTGGGAGCTGTGTGTGTACATTACTGACTAGCCTATCTGTAGAACTTCCCTATGTTTTGTGATTGAAACTTCAAGTCACTAACTTCAGTCTCTTCCTTGGCTGCTGTCATTTAACTGTTTCTTCGAGTTTGACTCTGCAGAAAGCCCAGAGGGCAGAGCCCTGCAGTGTTTGTCCTTCTCTCCTGGCTAACGGTACTTCACACAGTATCCGCCACACCATCCAAGCCTAGCAACCGATCAGACTTCCTTTTAAAGAATCAATAAGATTTATTGTTTGTATATGTGCATTTCATTTATGTATTTATGCTAAGTGTTCACTGAAGCTGTGTCCCTGTCTTGGTTATTATAAATAAATAATGCTTCAATTAATGATAGACGTTTCTTATCCTAGTGCTAGGTATGCATTTATTTATGGCGTCAGATGATTAATGATCTAAAAAATACTCTGTGAGTGGTTTTAAAGTCTCATGTTACTGTCTCAGGAGTTTAATTGACTGTATGTTTGAGCTCTTTGTTGTTAAAACATTGCAAGCATATAGAGAAAGGAAGAGAGCGGAATGAACGCCCACTCACCTTCCCTTATGTCTGACAGTTGCCATCTTCCCTTATTTCTTCTGAATCATTTTAGAGTGAGTGGTGTAGCAATCCCAAAGATAAGGATGTTTTCTTAAACAAACATAATATTATTATAACCAAGAGAAGTAGCAGTAATATCTCATATTGAATACTTTGTATGTATTTAAGATTTCCCAGTTGGTGGTGCCAAGATCACTCTCTGGGTAAGAGGGTAAGAATGCTCGTTGTATAAGCATGAAAACCTGATTCAAGTGCACCAGATCCATGCAAGAAGCTGAGCGTTACTGTATGTGTGCTTGTAAACCAGCACTGTGAGGGACGGAGGCAGGAGGATTGCTGGGGTTTCTTGACTGCCAGCCTAGTTCCAGGTTTCTCAAGAAATCCTACCTCAAAAGGGTAAGGTGGAGAGAGATGCAGCAAGACACTGCAATCCTCCGCTAGCCTCCATGTGCAGGCACACCAACACAGATCRTATGTGCACGTTCTCAGACAGACAGACAGACACACCCACACACCACACATGTATGTTTCCCGGTTGCTCTAAAATGCCGTTTGTATTTTCTCTTCCTGTTCCTTTTGACTCCTCCCTTAAATCCTTCCTAAATCATGTGTCCCACATGTGGTGACTCTGGCTTCTGAATGTAGAAGAGCCCCTGATCCCTGCCCGGTGCTTTTTTCTTCTTCTCCTAAGGGGAGACACTAAAATGCCACAACCTGAATTTGATTATTTCCTTGCAGCCTTGCACTTAAAAAAAAAAAACAAAAAAAAAAAACAAACAAACAGCTTTTTATTGGTTCTTTGTGAAATTTCACATCATGTACCCCAGTCTCACTCATTTCCCTGTCCCCTCATTCCTGCTCTCCACCCTTGCAACCTCTCCCCCAAAAGAAAAAAAATCCTACTGTGGAAGCTGTAGTGTGCCACAGTGTGTCCCAAGTGTACCCTTCTGTCCATACTTCTTCGCTGTAATGTTCATTGCAGTGAGTCACTGGTCCAGCTTCAGTGTCGACTCTCCGGTGTTGCCCTGACAAAGTTCGGGGTCTGCTCTCCTGAATGCTGTAGCTGGTGAGGGCAGGGCCAGCTCTTCTGCTCTGATGACCTCAGGGCCAGCTCTCCTGCCTGCTGCAGGTTGTTAGGGGCAAGGGACAAAGGGGTAGGGGAGGAGGGGATCTTTTCCTCATCCATGTCACTCACTGCACAAGAGATGAGTGGCCCGCCATCTCTCCCACACTCATACTCTGCTCACACACAACTCTTCCAGATGCCAGCTCTACTGTGCTTTCTGGGTGATGGGGGGAGGGGGCAGCTCTCCCATGATGCCCAGGTGAGGGATCAGCCAGTTCTGCACAGCCCTCAGTTATCAACACGGTACCGGGTGGCAGCCCAGACCAAGGGTATCCTCCTGGAAGCAGACCCCTGCTGCTGCAGGCCATGGACCCAGACATGGCCGCAGTGGTAGAACAGGCGTGTCACTATGATCTGAGGTGGCATCACTGGCTACTCTTACCAGGCTTATCCTCACTACCCTTGATTTTCTGGTTTTGTCTCTCCTCATTGTGCTCGCATCCTTCTGCTGCTTTTCTCTTCCATTTCTCTACCACTTATGTCTCCTCTTAGTGGCACCCAGGGGGACTCGGTRTCAGGGCTTGTCTCAGGAGTGGTCTCAGGTGTGCTGTTCCCTGCCCATGCAGTGTGGTACTGAGCAGGGGTCATCTTGGGTGTAGTCTGCCTGCCTGAGACTTTCTGGCACTGGACTGGTGGCTGTCTCAGGCTAGCTCCCTGTCTGTCCCAGTAGTGCCAGACTGGTGATTACCTTGGGTTTGTTTACATGGACCCTGACCCTGTGGGCCCAGGTGGGGGTTGTCTTCTCTCAGGCTACACGTGTACTTGTAATAAAAATTCTTTTTCAAAGAAATGGAGAGATGGCACAGTGATTAAAACTCTTGCTGCTTTTATAGAGAACCCAGATTCGGTTTGCAGCACCCACATGATGGTCCATGACCATTTATAACTAGTTTTAAGGGATTTGACACCCTCTTCTGTCCTTTGAAGTCAGAAGTCCCACACTTGATGTATATACATGCATGAAAGCAAAATCACTTGTACATTAAATCATAAATCATTAAAAATGATATATTAAAATTTTAAAAATTCTTTTCAAATGATGGGAATTCTTTTTTAAAAAAAACTGAAACTCTCTAAAAGTGTCGCTTGTGCAGCCTTTCTTCTGTTGAAGAGACACTTAGTGATTTGTTGGTAACTTTGCTGAACTTTATTTGCATCAGCTGAGGAAAAGGGGAGCACCATCTACACCTTGGGGAGTTCTCCCACCCCCAGTCTCTGAGATTGCTTGTGTGGCTGTTCACATGGGCTTGGTGGTCCAGCCTGTTAGCCTATGTTGCTTATTACCCTTTCACATCAGCAAGAGCATGCAGCCTTCTGGTTGTGGCTTTCTTTCTAAAGCTATAGTAAATCACCTCTCCCTCTATTGTCACGGTTCAACCTTGCTACCTACCTTCATATTGTATATATTTTCTGTACTTCYTCATTCTTTGAGTACTGCCAAGCTATCTTTGCGATTAAGTACTTCACAGAACACTGTATTATAAAGGCATCTCGCGCAGGGAGGTCCTGGGAAGGGCGAGTGGGAGTGAAGTGAGCTCATTTGGATACAGCCCCTACCCCCAACAGGACTAGTAACTTTCACAATTTTTATTTCAGAAACTGTTGCAGAGCCACCTAAAGTACCAGAACTAACAGGATCCCTGAAACCAGAMACTAATTTGAGTATGGAAGCAGAGGAAATCGGAGAAAGACTGGACAATCTGAAAAAGAACACTGTACAAGGCTTAGAAAAACCAGGTCGGCGCTTCACTTTGGAGAACCTCAGCTTGTTGTCTATTAACCATTTCTTCCCTGGAGTTGATATGCTATGCCATGCACAGATCAGAATCAGACCTATGCAGTAAAGGCAATATTGCACCAAAAACTCAGTAAAGTTACAAATATTCTAACAGCCAGGTAGCAACCAATGGCCCATATAAAAGTAGTTTAGATCTGATGGAAGACAACGCTGTGGAGACGCCTTAGCAATCTCAGATGGGCTGTGTTTCTAGGCATGTGCTATCAGTGTAGAGTGCTTGCCTAGCATGCATGAGGCTCTAGGGTCAGTCCTTAGTACCACCACCAGCCTCACTCCACCCCCCAAAGTTAATAAAATGGGGTATTTTAAATGTAATCTTAACATAATGTTAAGATATTTGGTAGTTTGTGCACCAGATGTATTTTTGTTTAATTGTGTTTCAAATGCATATTTATTAGTCTGTAATAACTACATTACATAGCATTTTAATCACTACATATTCTTACTTAGATTAAGAAGTATTCTTATTTAGATTACTTATTTAGATATAAATTATATTTAAACCTAAATATTATATTTATCCATCTATATCATCTGTCTGTCTGTTTATCTGTGTGTGTTTCCTCTTCATGAAAGTTAATAGCATGACTTTTTCATATATTGCATCTAATAACTAGGCTGCTTTATATCTAATTTTGAATTATTTCCAAATTTGACCTTTGATACTGTACTTTGACACTTCAGTTGTCATGAGGACTCCCTTCTGCAATCAGTTATAGCTTGATTCCTTCTACAGAGGTCCTCAGCTAAGTGAAACTTCTTAAAATATTTATTACATTCGTGTTCTAGAGAAACTGGCTTTTGCCTTTTTTATGTTAAGAAAGGTAGCCAGAAGGAAGGTATTAATGTCTCACTCAAGATAAAGGTTTAGGAAAAAAAAGATAAAGGTTTAGGAGCTCCCAGATCCCTTCACATCCACTAGAGTGCAATTAACTGTTACTCTTTTAACTTAGTTGAGCTCAGATAAATATCAAAGGATTACTAGGTGAAAATCAAATAATCTTAAAATTAGAAGTAGTCTTAGAAGTATTTTATCTGATTACTGTTGTCATTGTTTTGTTTTTGAGAAAAGGCATTACTGTATAACTCAGGATAGCCTAGAACTCACAGCTCTCCTGTCTCCACTCCCCCATGCTGTACCCATGCTTTTTATCCTTTTCTCCCCCACCTCCCGCTCCTACTCAAAACCCTATGGGATTTCACAGTGTAGCCCTGGCAGCCTGAAACTTGCTGTGCAGACCAGGCTGGCTTCAAACTCAAACAGATCTGCCTACTGCTGCTGCCTTTTTTTTTT
>BDUI01003272.1:17928-39389 GCA_002335545.1 Apodemus speciosus | reverse complement strand
ACCTACCTACCTACCTACCTACCTACCTACCTATCTATCTATCTATCTATCTATCTATCTATCTATCTATCTATCTATCTATCTATCTATATTGGTGATTGAATCCAGGGTCTTATGTGTGCTAGGCATGTACACTCACAGTGAACCTATTTTTTGTTAATGCCAGCCCTTATTTTATTAATTTATCATTTTGTTTTTATATATAAACTTTATTATTTATTAAAAAATCTTGAAGTAAAAATCATACACAGAAATTAACCAGACCCAAGTCTATACATCTCAGCAAATTCCTAGATAGTTAGAATGGCCGTTTGGGACTGAAACTGTGTAGCTTACCATTTCACTGTTGAAAACATTTTTATTTAGTTACCTATTACGAAAAACTAAAACCCCATGACCGAACTAGAAAAGCAATTAGCTTTATATTCTCTTTTATAACTTGTGATATAATGACCTACATTTGGTCCTTTCTTATCTCCTTATATTTTTTGTTCTTTTCTATATGTTAGACTGTACTTACATATATCTTTGTTTACATATATACATGTATTATTACCTAGTTCCTGCATATGAGGAAACATTCTAAGCATTTTCCTGAAAATGTTGTAGTTAAATTTTTTCTTGAGAGCTGAATAGTATTCCATCTTACATATGTACCTGCTTTTCTTATTCATCCACCTGCTATTGGAGAACTACGTTCTGTTTTTCTGCTGTTGTGAGTCAGGTAGCAGTAGACACGGGAGTACAAACACCTCTTTGACCAGGTATGGAATTCTCTGGGTATGTGCCAAGGTGGGAAACAGTGGGATCCAAGCATAGGCCTGTTTTTAATTTTGAGAAACCTCCACACTGATTTCCACCACAGTGAGTAATCCACAGCCTCTCAGTAGCTGTTCTCAGGTATGTTGATGATAGCCAATCTGTAGTTCTAATTTATGTTTCCCTGATGACTTAGGGATATTTAATGCCTTTAAAAACATTGGCCATTGGTGGTTCCTTTTTAAAGAAGTGTCTTTTCAGTTCATTTGTATTGCTTAGCAGTTTCCTTGGCATTAGATTTCTACAGTTCTTTGTAAATGTGGATTTTATTCCTTGTCTGCGGTGTAGCTGGCAAAGGTGTTCTTCCACTCCTTAGGCTCTCTGCACTGCTCCGTATTTCCCTTGCTTCTCACAAACCTTTTATTTTGATGCTGTCCTTTGGTTGACACTTGGGTTTAGTGTCTATACTATTGGCGTTCTATTCAAAAAGTTCTTCTCTAACTCAGTATCCTGAAGGCTAACTCCTAATTTTTTTTATATGTTTCTGAGTTTCATATTTGAAATTAAGATCTTTGATCATTTTAAATTGATTTTTGTACAAGGTGAAAAACCAGGGTCAAATTTCATTCTTTTGTAGAGATGCAGTTTTGCCAGCACCATTTGTTGAGTAGGCTGTACCTGTCAGCGGGAGAGCCCGATGTTGGATRAGAGTGTGTGCTCTGTATCAGTTAAGTCAGGTTAAACCTCCCCTTCTCAAATACGCATCATTCTTTATGGGGGAAAGGTAATTATTTTTACATCGTTAACAAGAGTGACCTTTTACTGGATGACTAATGTTCTCTTTTGGGGGCTTAAGATCATGTCTTTCCTGATTGGCAAGGCATGGCCATAATTTTGAGAGAGTAATATGTGAAGTGGAGACCATTGATGTGATATGTAATTATTTGCAATCGAGAAACAAGATGTATTTGATAGATGCAGAAGAAATAATGATCAATTTAATTGGTAACTCATTTTATAGTTGTAGATGGTAAGGTATATGTGACTAAATTTACTAATGAATACTTTTTACATGTGAAATCCAGGGGCCCAGAGTGTAGAGTAGTTGCTATGTGCTGGATGTTAGAGCAGTGTTGGATGGGTTAGAGTGGATTGAACATAGCATCCTCATCCACCACCACCCTTGTCAACATACTTCTCTATTCTCTATTCTCTATTCTCTATTCTCTATTCTCTATTCTCTATTCTCTATTCTAAGGTTAGAATACTCTGGGCCTCTACCTGAAAAACAGTGTTGTAACAGGAGTGTAAACATTTGGGGGTGAGGAGGTATAATGACTTTTTTACATTAACATAAAGCTAACACAATTTCATAAACTTTTTTACTTTCTTCTCATTCATTCTTTTTTATTTTTAGCTTTTTATTATTTGTGAATTTCACATCATGTACCCAATCCCACTTATCTCCCCATCCCATTGTATTGCTTTTACAACCTCCCTCTCCCAAAAGAAAATTAAAAATTAAAAACAACAACAACAATGGAACAACAACAACAAAAGCACTACCTACCAACCAATCAATCAACCAACCAACTGACCAAGCAAGCAAGTAAGCAACAAACCAACCAACCAACCAACCAACCAACCAACCAACCAACCAACCAACCAATTAAATAAAAGAACAAAAGATCTCCTTGTGGAAGCTATAGTGTGTCCCACAGTATTCCCCTTTATCCACACATCTTTACTTACAAATGTTCATTGCAGCGAGTCATTGGTCTGATTTGAGGCCTCTAACTTCTGCTACACTATCAATATTGGATTCTCACCAAGACTCATCTTGGATATGCTGATATTCTCCTATGTCAAGGAGATACTGTAGCTTTGGATCTGCATGATTAACACCTTCACGAGTCCCAGTAGTTCATAGGGGTAGATATTGAGGTACACCAACTCAAAGGCCTGGGTCAGGGCCTAGGTAGAAATCTAGTTGGTCAGTCCACCAGCTTTCTCACATTCATACCATCAGGGTGAGCTTTCTTGGCTAGCTCACCCAATGCTGTAGCAGGCAAGGAGCAGGGTAGGCGCTCCTATGCTCATGTCCTCAGAGCCAACTCTACTGTGTTACACAGACATATTACAGGACCTGCTTTTTTGAGTGTTACAGTTGATGAGGGTTGGGGCTAGATCTCCTCAGTGCCATAGCCAGTGAAGAGCAGGGCTAGCACTGCACAGGCCATGACGTGGTCCCAGGCGGCAACCCCCAACCACAGATGTCTACGTGATTGGTAATATGAGCCATGACCATCAACACAGACCCCAGCTGCTGCATGGCCGCAGACCTAGATATGGCCCACAGCTGCAGCATGGGCCAGCATTTCGCCATGGCCACAGTTGGCAGGGCAGGTTGCTCACATCATAAAATTCTTCTTGCCCTCCCTTCATAGTGATCCAACCATGCTTCTCTTTCTCTCCCATCTCCCCACCATATGTTTGCATATCATTGTTGCTTCTACTGAGGTTGGGCCTCTGGGTGTCTTCTGCCTGTTCTTTTTCTTTTTTTAAGTTGTACTGGGGAACAAGCTTAGCCTTCTGCATGGGAGTCAAGTGCTCTGTTTTCAGTGTTATTCATAGTCTCAAAAATGTGACATCTAAAATGTAGATTCTGGTAAGGAAAATTGAGATACAGAAAAATGTGACAGTTTTGGAATTTTGGTTTCTTTAAAAATCACAGAAGTACCATAAGAATATGTCTTCAGCCTTCTGGTTTCCGCCTGCACCTGGAGCTGATCCTGTGCCACAGGGCTCCATACCCAAATAACACGGGAGAGAGCTAGCCTCGCAAGAGTGCAGACAAGTCTGTGAGCACAGGTAGGACCACCACTGCTGCTCAGAGCGTCCTTCCCGGAACACTCAGTGCACACAAACCAAGGAGCAGCCTGGAACAGGAGCCTCCTGGTTTCTGTCTGCACCCAGAGCTGATCCTGTGCACAGCACTACATGCACAAATACTGTCAGGAGACAGCTGGTCTCCCAGGAGTGCCGACACCCCTTCGAGCACAGGTAAGACTTCTGTTCAAATTCCTGGCCCAATAGGGACCCTCTCAGAGCCATTGGGACACAGAAACCAAAGAATAGCTAGGGACAGGATCCTTCTGGTTTCTGTCTACACCCCAGAGCTGACCCTGTACTACAGCCCTTCATACCCAAATTCCTCCTGGAGAGAACTGTTCTCCCAGGAGTACTGAAACAGAGGCTTTGAGATTCCTTACATCACATAATAGTCAAAACACCAAATGCACAAAACAAAGAATATTAAAAGCAGTAAGGAAAAAGGTCAAGTAACATATAAAGGCGGACCTATCAGAATTACACCAGATTTCTCAACAGAATGAAAGCTAGTAAAAAGATGTTATACAGATTCGAAGAGAACACAAATGCCAGTCCATGCTACTGTATGTAGCAAAACTCTCAATTACCATAGATGGAGAAACTAGGATATTCCATGACAAAACCAAATTTACACAATATCCTTCTACAAATCCAGCTCTACAAAGGAAAATAGATGGAAAATGCCAACACAAGGAGGGAAACTACATCCTAGAAAAAGCAAGAAAGTAATCTTTAACAAACTCAAAGGGAAATAGCCACACAAACATAAAAATAACAGGAAGCAACAATCACTTCTCCTTAATATCTCTTTCCATCAATTGGAAGAGCCCAATAAAAGGACATAGAGTAACAGACTGGATGAGTAAACAGGACAGAGTATTTTGCTGTATATGAGAAATACTCCTCAGTGTCAAAGACAAAGATACCTCAGAGTAAAGGGCTGGAAAATTGCTGGAATTTTCCAAGCAAATGGTCTCAAGAAACAAGCATGAGTAGCCATTCTACTATCGCATAAAATCGATTTTCTACCAAAAGTCATCAAAAAAGATAAGGAAGGATACTTCATACTCATCAAAAGAAAAATCTACCAAGAAGAACTCTCAATACTGAATATCTAATTCAAACTCCAAATGCAAGTGCACTCACATTCATAAGAGAAATGTCACTAAAGCTCAAAGCCCACATTGCACCTCACACTATAATAATGGGAGATTTCCAACACCCCACTCTCATCAATGGACAGATCACAGAAACACAAACTAAACAGAGACAAACTAACCAGTTTTGGATCAAATGGACTTAAAAGAAATCTATAGCACATTTCATCCTAAATCAAAAGAATATACCTTCTTAGCACCTAATGGTACCTTCTCTAAAATTGACCATCTAATCAGTCACAAATAAGGCCTCAACAGATATAAGAAGATTGAAATTATTCCATGCCTCCTATCAAATCACCATGGATTAAGGCTGGTCTTCAATAGCAACAAAAGCAACAGAAAGCTTACATACACATGGAAGCTGAACAATGATAACTTGGTCAAGGAAGAAATAAAGACAGAAATTAAAGACTTTTTAGGATTTAATGAAAATAAAGGTATAATATCCCCAAACTTATGTGACACAATGAAAACAGTGCTCTGAGTGCCTCCAAAAAGAAACTGGAGAGAGCATACACTAGCAGCTTAATGGCATACCTGAAAGCTCTAGAAGAAAAAGACACAAATATACCCAAGAGGAGGAGATGGCAGGAAATAATCAAACTCAGGGCTGAAATCAACCAACTAGAAACAAAAAGAACTATACAAAGAAATCAACAAAACCGTGAGCAGCTTTTTTGAGAAAATCATCAGGATAGCCAGACTAACTAGGGGACATAGAGACAGTATCTAAATTAACAAAATCAGAAATGAAAAGGAAGATATAACAACAAAAACTGAGGAAATTAAATCATCAGATCCTACTACAAAAACCTATGTTCAACAAGATAGAGAAATCTAGATGAAATCGACAATTTCCTAGACAGATACCAAATACCAAAGTTAAATCAGGATCAGATAGATCGTCTAAACAGTCCCCTAACCCTAAAGAAATAGATGCGGTCATTAAAAGTCTCTCAACCAAAAAAGGCCAGGGCCAGATGAGTTTAGTGTAGAATTCTATCAGACCTTCAAAGAAGACCTAATTCCAATACTCTTCAAACTATTCCACAAAATAGAAACAGAAGGAACACTACCCAATTCATTCTGTGAAGCCACAATTAAACTTATATCAAAACCACACAAAGACCCACCAAAGAAAGAGAACTTCAGACCATTTTTCCTTATAAATGTCGAAAATACTCAATAAAATTCTTGGCATCAAATCCAAGAACACATCAAAATGATCATTCACCATGATCAAGTAGGCTTCATCCCAGAAATGCAGGGATGGTCCAATATAAGGATATCCATCAATGTAATCCACTACATAGACAAACTCAAAGAAAGAAAACCACATGATCATTTCATCAGATGCTGAAAAATCATTTGATGAAATTCAACATCCCTTCATGTTAAATGTCTTAGAAAGATCAGGAATTCAAGGCCCATACCTAAACATAGTAAAAGCAATATACAGCAAACCAGTAGCCAGCATCAAACTAAAGGGAGAGAAACTTGAAGCAATACTACTAAAATCAGGGACTGGACTAGGCTGCCCTCTCTCTCCCTTTCTCTTCAATATAGTACTTGAAATTCCAGCTAGAATAATTAGACAACAAAAGGAGGTCAAAGGGATACAAATTGGAACAGAAGAAGTCAAAATATCACTATTTACAGATGATATCACTATTACAGATGATAGTATACTTAAGTGATCCCAAAATTTCACCAGAGAACTCCTAAAACTGATAAACATCTTCAGCAAAGTGGCCTGAACAGAATACCAATGGCTTATACTCTAAGATCAAGAATTTACAAATGGAAGTCGGGCGGTGGTAGCGCACGCCTGTAATGCCAGCAAGCACTCTGGGAGGCAGAGGCAGGCAGATTTCTGAGTTTAAGGCCAGCCTGGTCTACAGAGTGAGTTTCCAGGACAACCAGGGCTATACAGAGAAACCCTGTCTCAAAACAAACAAACAAAAAATTTTACAAGTAGGACCTCATAAAATTGCAAGGCTTCTGTAAGGCAAAGGTCACTGTCAGTAGGACAAAACAGCAACTGATAGCTTGGGAAAAGATCTTTACTAATCCTACACCTGATAGAGGGCTGATATCCAATATAAATAAAGAACTCAAAAGAAGTTAGACTTCCCAGAACCAAATAACCCTATTAAAAATGGTGTACAGAGCTAAACAGAGTTGTCAACTGAGGAATACTGAATGGCTGAGAAACACCTAAAGAAATGTTCAACATCCTTAGTCGTCGGGGAAATGCAAATCCAAACAACCCTGAGATTTCACCTCATACCAGTCAGAATGGCTAAGATGAAAAATTCTGGTGACAGCAGATGCTGGCAAGGATGTGGAGAAAGACGAACACTCCTCCATTGCTGGTGGGATTGCAAGCTGGTAAAAGCACTCTGGAAATCAGTTTAGCAGTTCTTCAGAAAATTAAACATAGTACCACCTGAGGACCCAGCTATACCATTCCTGGGCATCTACCCAGAAGATGCTCCACCATGTTATAAGGACATGTGGTCCACTATGTTCATAGCAGCCTCATTTATATTATCCAGAAGCTGGAAAGAAACCAGATGTCTCTCAACAGAGGAATGGATACAGAAAATGTGGTACATTTACACAATGGAATACTACTCAGCTATTAAAACCAACGACTTCATGAAATTCTCAGGCAAATGGATGGTACTTGAGAATATCATCCTGAGTGAGGTGGCTCAGTCACAAAGGAACAAATGAGGTATGTACTCACTGATAAGTGGATATTAGCCCAAAAGTTCGTAATACCCAAGATTCAATTCACAGACCATATGACTTCTAAGAAGACGAAGTCCAAAATGTGGATGCTTCAGTGTTTTTGCAGGAGGAAATATGGTGAGTGTGTGGAGCAGAGACTGAAAGAAAGGCCATCCAGCGACTGCCTCACCTGGAGATCCATCCCATGTGCAGACACCAAACCGGGATGCTATTGAGGATGCCAGGAGGTGATTGCTGATGGGAGCCTGATATGGCTGTCTCCTGAGAGGCTCTGTCATAGTCTGACAAATACAGAGATGGAAGCTCACAGTCCACCAATGGACTGAGCTCGGGGATCCCTGATGGGAGAGTTGGAGAATGAACTGAAAGAACTGAGGGGGTTTGCAGCCCCATGGAGGGAGCAACAGTGCCAACAGGCTAGACAGCCCCGCCCCAGCTCTTGGGATCACCAACCAAAGAACCCATGGCACTGGCCTCATATGTGGCAGAGGATGGCCTTGTTGGACAACAGTGGGAGACGAGGCCCTTGGGCCTGAGGGTGTTCGATGCTCTAGTGTAGGGGAATGCCAGGGTTGGAGGAAGGGAGTGAGTGGTTGGGGGAGCACCCTCATAGAGGCAGTGGGAGGGGAGATGGGCTGGTGGTTTCTGATGGGGGAGACTTGGAAAGGGGATAATATCTGAAATGTAAATAAAAGAAAATATCCAATCAAAAAGTTTTCATTTAATCACAGGTGTGGGGTATTAGTCTGTGTCAGATTAATAGCAGCTGATTATGATTTGCCTTGTGCTCTAGCTAGGACTTGATTTTGCCAGCTGTAGATAGTACCTTCAATTGTGTGCTGTTTGTAATTCTGGGGACTTTTCAGAGTGTATATAAATGCCGGAGAGGCAGGGCGTGTTGTTGTTGGTTGTCGGATGTTTTTGGTTGTGGTTTGTTAAGTAGTCATGAGTAGAGAAGAGCAGGAGGAGAAACATGAATGAAGAAGAGGAGGGAGAAGAGGAAGAAGAGGAAGAAGTAATAATAACTTGCTCTGAGGAACTTCTCAGATCAACATGAACTAGTCTCATGACAGTGTCATCCCCTTTCCTTTCCATACTTTACCTCTCTCCTATCTAGTATTGGGGGACTGGAAGGGTGGAGTTGGGTGGAAGAAAGAAGACCTCACAAAGCAGCAAAGCTGACTACAGAAAGAAGCCTAGACTGAGAGGTGAAGAAGTACCTTGGGTTCTAGGTTTGCCCAGAATGTGTCCCTGCATGTGCTGTTTAACATATCAGAAAATCAGTTTCTTCCTTTTCTTCCACTATATGTTTGTGAGGGTCTAAAAAGCTGCCATCCAGGTAATCTGTTGAGCTTCTGTCACAAAGGGGATTAGCTTTGTTATTACTGTGACAGATGTTAACAAGCTTATGTGTAAAGTCAGTGCTCTGGAAACCTCCACTAACGTGCATTTTCTAATCAACAAGTCTGCATAATTAAGACTGTAACTTAGAAGGAGGTCTCAGGCTCAAGGACTTCGAGGAATATTGTAGATTCTTAATTAAAAATTCTAACATAAAAATTCCAAGTTAAAAAGAAAAACTTTGAAGTTGGCCACATAAACTTTTGGTTGGTCTCTCTGGTCCCCTCTCCCTCTCAGTCTATCGCCCGTTTTTGCTTTCTCTCTTTCCTTCTCATTTTTTCCCTTCTACTCCCAATGTGTTTAATGCACTTCTTAGAGCTTAAAACCAGAAACACAAATATGCTTTGGGGTTAGAGGGCCATGCCAAGTCTCAGCGCAGAACAGCTATTTACAGCAGCCATAAATCCCCTTAGCTAGGGCTTGGTGATGGGAAATGTGGCCAGTCTTTAGCAGTGGGTAGTGAAGAGGACTACCAGGCACGGCTATAATAAGTGGAGACAATTCAAATGAATAAATGATGAACTAAATAAATATTTAAAGGTACTCTAAGAGAGCAACCTTTTCAGTGACTTTCTAATTTGTTGAAGCACAAAAGAATAACTGTATATGGTTAGAGTTTCTATTTCTGTTGTATCTGTGTATTTAATGGAGGTTACTGTCCACTCGACTCTAGAGCTTTCTGAGCTTATTTCATAGCCTTGATTGTAGATGTGATATGACCAGTGTTCTGTGTGGAGGTTGACTTGAAGGACCCAAGGAAGACTGCTCTGTTCCTGGCTCTGCTCTTTAGACTGATTCATCGTCATAATGACTTGAGAGAGGCAGAGAGGGAGAGAGAGATTGAGATTCTCCATAAGGTATTTTTGTCATTACTGTTGTTTTACTCTATGTCTGAATAATGAGAGACAGGATGATATGTCTGGTTGATGGCTAAGTACTGGGTGTGTCACAAACTTGAAAGTGGTTCCTAGGGACAGCTAACTCCAAGCACTGCCACAGCTGACCGACAGTGCCTCCAGCAACCCAGTGTTCTCCTCTGTTCTCTCTGGTGCAGTGGTAGAGCTGTGTAAAGGGTGCTCCTGTTATAGTCAGTCCTACCTGTTACCTGACCTGAGAAGACTTTGAACTAAAACATATGTGAAAATCACAATACATCCCATCTAGATTTCTAAATCATCTTTGGTCCGAAGTTTGATGTCTCAAAATATATATGATATTTGTTGATAGGAATTAATCATTAACAAGGAAAGATTATCCTTTTGAAAGATAGGTCGCACTACTGTGAACTTGGGAACTGTGTACTTCTGTGATGCTACATTAGCCCACCTATGGGAATTCAAGTGGTGCTGGCGACACCTGTACTCTACAGATGTGTGTGCTGCTAAGGTGATGCTCTGGCGTGTGCTCACTGAGGAAGGGTGCTCTGACTGACAGTACACTCCAACTGCTCTGAATCAGTTGTGCTCATATGTTGCTAGGCAAACAGACTGAGAGTGACAACATAGGGAATTGGGGTTAGGAGGCTGGCGAGGATAGTTAGTGCATTTAAGGAGTGACAAAAAGCTGAAAGAATGCATTATTGGATTATATAAAGGAGAAACCTCAGGGATATGAACCATTAGATCTCCTACCTAGAAATGGTGCTTCCTGGCACACATTTTATACTTTATTCTCTCCATTTCAGTCAAGTTGTAGCCTGAATTTTTTTCAATCAAGATTCACCCTTAATTTATATGTTTAAAATTATTAATAAAATAATATGAGTAATTTTAGGGCCTTTGTTTACAGGAACAGTGGAATACCATCCTGTTGTCTTTTTGTTGCTTCTTAATTTTGCACCTGTTCACAGCTGACAGCCCTTGTCATCCTAGGTCAATGGCATGCAGCTTTATGGGAAGTCCCGCCGAGAAGCCGTCTCCTTTCTGAAAGAAGTGCCCCCACCATTTACCTTGGTTTGCTGCCGCCGGCTGTTTGATGATGAGGCCTCGGTTGATGAGCCGAGAACCATGGAACCTGCTCTTCTTGAGGCAGAGGTACAAAGGGCTGTGTGTGGCCACTGTGTATGTGTCCTTTTACCAGGGACACTCCGAAGAGGGTGTTCCACGATAAGGAGGGGACAGCTGCCACACCCTACTCATTTTTATTTGGCTAAGCAACATGTTGAATGTTTCAAAATCTGGATTTGCATTTGTCTATTCAGAACTCCCTGATAATGTCAGTGACAGTGATGTATCTCAGTCTAATTTTAGAAAACCCTTTAAACACTATTTTTTAAAATATTGTCTGGATTCATGGCTTTTCCTTCTATTTCAACTTACTTCATTTTCACAAAGGTGTATTGTTGGTGAGTATTGACTATCTTAGTCTTCCCTGTTTGAGAACCTTAAAAATATGAAGAATTCTGATAAACTTCAGAGTGAGGTTAGAAGTTGCCGTAAATACAGAAGGTCAGAACACAGGTCAGCACTTCCTGTGCTGTCGGATGTCTTCCCTAAGTGTACTGCAGTTGTGGAAGGAGGTGTGAGGACGTATGTTGTCATTGCAGTCYAGTCCAGTCCAGTCCAGTGCAGAATGTGCACACAGGGTGCCGGGGCATCTCTGTAAGCTTGTGCTTTATGGTCATATATGTGCTCTTCAAATGTTGGCTCTTTTTCAAGTCTTCTCTGTTTTTCATTTATCCTGAAAAAAATCTTGCATTCTCTTTTTAATTTTTTTTCCTATGTGTACATATGTGTGTCTTTGAATGTATGCTGAGTGTGTGCCCTTCAAGGTCAAAAGAGGGTGTTAGATCCACTTGTGCTGGAGTTCCAGGCGGAGTGAGCTGCCCAGCGGAGGTGCTGGGAACAGAACTTGGATCCTCTAGAAGAGCAGCGAGGACTCTTAATTGCTGGAGCAGCTCTCCGGCTCAATCTCATGTTGTTAAACTCTGGTTAGGTGACATAGCAACAGTTCTGATTTTCGTTGGTCAGTGAGTATACACCCATGCTATCCCAATCATATTAGCCTTTGGAACATTTTATTGGAAGATGGAAGTATTCTCTTTTTAAAACTATCTTTTCCTTGGTTGATGACTTGGCAGGTTTCAATTCTGGAAAGCATGGAAAGTAGAAGGAGAAAACTGACTTAACTKAGTTGTTTTTCAATCTCCACTCATACGCCACAGCATGTGTGTCCACACATACAAAAGTRTTGTTTTTCAAATAATACAAAAATAATTCCTTACATTAAACTGAGATGTGTGGAGATTAGCAATGGGGACTATTCCCTTACTTCAGGTTTGGTCAGTCAAGAACCAAGAAATTGTTCTTGTGTTTAGGTTCCACCCAGTGTGTTTGGGTGCCCACAGCTATGCAATAATGGTCTTATATGAACCAATTCTCAGTTTGAAAGTTGTTTTTTACTCTTCCCCATTATAGAGCCCTCCCATTGGTGCCATTTACTGATTTTCCTATACCTGTCTCTCAGTTCTGTTTGTAGGAATAATACATTTCCATTTTATTTACTGAGAGTGTCAAAGATTCTAAGAACTCTGCTTTGAAAATCTGTTGTTTAGCCATGTATGTGGCTCATGCCTGCAATCCTAACACTCAGGAGACTGAGATGGGATTGCTGTGAATTCGAGGTCAGTCTGGGATACATAGTGAGTTCCAAGCTAGCCTGAACTGCTGAGTAAGACTGCTTCAAAAACCTAAATTGTTTAGGCTGTGGAAGGACAAGGTACTTTTGGAAACATTAATCAGAGGCAAACAATACTGTGCTAGAAATGTCCTGTGTGGTAAATCTGTCTCGTTTAACTTCCTTGGGTTTCTGAAAGGACCAGGAGTCTGAAAGAGAGGGATGTCAGGATGTGGGATTAACGGAGAACCTGTATGCTGGGCATCTGAACTAACTCGCTTTCTCTAAGGCCAGGCTTCCCCTGTTCCTACTTAGAATTCCCCAGTGCTCACTCAGGGAGCTGGTGGCAGTGGCTGATGCTGGTACTGCCACAGCTCTGCTGCCCAGCCAGCGCCTCTTCCTCCCCTTCCCTCTTCTTGTTCTTGTCTAGTAAAATGTCTTTGGAATCTTCTGGACTGGTTTCCTTGAGCCCTTACTGTTCTCTCTGTCTCTGACTAAAATTATGATTATAGTATTGTTTTTAAAATATCTGTGTGTCTCTACTTTGCATGAAGTTTAAATTTTTATTTAAATTACCTATTTTCCTTTTATGCTTCTAATGGGATGACAGAGCTCATTGAGGTATAAGAGGTCAGTGTTAACCCTTGCCTTAAACCATTTGAAAAGCGTGAGGGATCTGCAGTTCTGAATGTCTGGATGCTTTAGGAAGCCTTGACCTTGAGTGCGAGTACCCAGTGCATGCCCCCTCCACAAAGGCAAACAGCTAACGACGCATGCCACAGACTCTTCCAGTTTGAAAAGAAACTGAGTTCTTTTTAGGACAGAAAGGACAGTGCTCCAGCGTTTACCATCCTTGCTCTTGCAGGTCGACCACAGTGTAGATGTCTGCATAGAAGATGACGATGATGGAGAGTTAGCCCTGTGGTCTCCCGAAGTCAAGACTGTGGAGCTGGTGAAAGACTGCAAAGGCCTAGGATTCAGCATTTTGGATTATCAGGTATGGGGGTTTGCTGGTGGGGTTTTGGTTTATGTTATGGCGTTGTTTGTTTGTTTTTGACTGTTGGTTTATGCTGACATTGCATGAACTAGTAATTGTCACCAAACTTAAGCAAAACTGAATTCCAAAAGAGGGGTATCACCCGTTCTGTTGCTTTCTTTAAGGTTGTTAGCTCTTAGTGAACATGGCAATGAAACGCAGGTGGCAGTGAAAAAGCCGATGCTTTTAGAGACTGGAACTTGATGAGCTTTAAAAAATGGGTCAAGCACTATTGAAATATATTTCATGTACTGTGAAATATACTCATTTACAGCAACTCCCCTAGGTTGTTTTAGTGTATAAGTCATATAATCATCACCATTTTCACAGTAAGTTCCAAAAAGAAACTGGGAAGCTGAGGCAGTGTAAGTTCAAGGCTAGTTTGTATCTCAGTGCCCATCTGGTTATGTAATGAGGCCATGTCTCCTAAAGCAGAAGCAAGCAGAAAGGAACTGTGCGCATGAGCAGCATCCCCACTCTCCTGTCTGTCCTTCCTGTCCGTGACGACTTCTATAGCTTTGCTTACCTGCCAGTTTTAATGAACTCAATAGAAATATTCTTGGTGGAACTATCTGCTGATGGTGCATAACACCTTTGTAGTTCAATATGCGTTACTGATACAAGGTTGGGAGCACTGGAGCACACAGTAGGACACCTTTATTTTATAGCAATTTACCACCTACTGTCCTGCCATTGGACCTCTTATCATTGAGGGAAATTAAAGCTAGGACAACAAATCCTTTTACTATTAAGGTGTACACTTTAAAACTAGTGTAACCTAAACACAATATTAATAAAGCACATAAAATGCAAAATTGTATATAACCAGATTTAAATTTATATTCATTCATTCACTCATTCATTCATCGGATTAATGGTGTGGGTATCAGTGTATGCACATGCCTTAGCACCCACGTGGAGGTCAGGGCAATCAGGACTCTTCCACTCACTGCATAGGGCTTGAAGATAAAGCTCAGGCAGTCAGACTTGGCAGCTTTACCCACTGAGCCAGCTTGCTACCCTGAATCTTCCTTTAAACATGTATTTCATGGTTATAAATGTTTTGCTTGAGTGGTCTGTGTGCACAGTGTGTGTTTCTGGTACTGCAGAGGTAAAAAGAGGGCATTTGCTCTCATGGAACTGGGGTTCCAGAGGGTTGTGAGATGACCTGTGGGTGTTAGAAAGTAAACGGGATTTTTGTGAGAACAGCAAATGCTCTTAACTGCTGAAGCATCTCCCCAGTCTCTGAAATCACCGTTTGATAGAGTAATGCGATGACAATAGAGTACAAGAAAAATACTTAGGACAGTAAGATTTAAATTATATTTTTGCTGGCTTATTTCTGGGCCAGATAGGCCTCTGCTCTTAGAGCATCCTTTTGGAATATTATTGAGTTATGAATTGTTGATTTGAAATGGACATTTTGAGAAATAGTGGCAACAGGAAGTAACTAATTGTAAGACTTTCTTAAGAACTCTTGGTTCTGTACCTTAGAAGTGTCACCTATCCCCTAATATGTAGCCAATAAAAGACTCGGTAAAATTTAGGCCAGCCAGAACTCACTGGAATTGAATGAACAAATGCCAGTGTGAATCTGTTAACCATTTTCTATGCTGAGGTTTAATTTGCAAATACTTTTTAAATGTGATTTTGATGGTCAGCTAGTTTTCATTATTTTAGAGATCTCTGTGTATTTTCATTATTAATTGATAAATATATTTTATTGTTGATTTCTTAGAACAACTGTAGGCTTTAAATAGTTATTGATTTGTCTGTTTTCACTGCTAAGCTGTCTGTAACTCAGACAGCTAACCAACAGTTTCAGCCCTGAGCTACACTCTCAGCCCAGCCTTTCTGTTTTCAGTGTTACACATCTTAAAGCAGAAAAATGCATCTGAGCTTGATAGAGGTCTAAGAAAAAGGAAAATTTGGAAGCCTCTCAGTTTTATTCCTAGTTGTCAGGAAATTGCTACCAGTTTTGAACTCTGTACTTTTAAAAACAGTTGTTCTAATGTGGATTGTTTTCTCAGTATGTTCTCACAGGTATGCATTTTGGATTCTGTCGTTTTCTGTTTTGAATATTGTAATTTATAAATGTTTAGTTTTGTTTGTTTGTTTGTTTGTTTTTCCTGTACCTCCTCACAATCTGTATGACACTGTAAGACACTCATTTCTGTTCAGGTTGTATAACGTAATTCTCCTGCAAAAAAATAGTACTAGAAAATTCTTTTGTCTTCGTATGTTTTGGAGAACTGATAGAAGGTTTCTTAATTTCCTCACATTACTTTACTCCAGGTAAAATGGGTCAGCTCATGTCTTCTATAGACCCACTGTGTAAGGAAAACACTTGCTTTTATGCTGGGTATTTTCCCTCAGTTAGATTCTAAGTGTTCTCACAGTTGGGTACAGTACATAGGTATCATTTATCAGGGGTATGAAAACCATTTCCCATCAAAGCCTTCAGATAACAGGGAAATACAGTTTAAAATTTGATTTGTGGTAAGTTCGTTAATTTATTTTATTGTATGACCCTTATAATCAGGTAAAAATTTCTAAGTTTGAAAAACAGTTTTTACAAAATTAGGTAGAGGGGTAGCAGATGCACCCAGAGGCCATGCTCCAGGGATTTCCATATCTGATTTGTTCGTATACCCTTCTTAGGAGACTGAAAGTGACTAAGGGAGATCGGGCCCTCCCAGGTTTAGCATGTTTACACCAAGTAGTACTGTAGGAACACTGTAGCATTTTCCAGTCTTACGAACCAGGGGTGGTTTCTATGTGGTAAGGGCCTACATTAGCCGTGTTGAAGAGGTTGCAACTTTCCATTTGTGAATTAATTTCAGTTAACTGTTTTTCTAGTTAATGAATTTTCCTTTGCCCTAAAAACTGAAAAATTTGTACATCTGTCTCCTTGATGTAGCTTCTCTAGGACAGGTATAGTGATATCACATGCAAAAAAGATCATATGGATTAAGTAAGTTTGTGTGTGAAGGAAAGAAAATCTGTTACATGAAAATGTGAGCACTGCTAACCATCACTCAATTTATAAAATCAACACAACAGTTATTGATACCATCTCTTGATTGAGTCCCACACTACAGTGTGTTCAAACTATATAGCTATATAGTTAGATTGGGAAAATTAATAAGTAGATACCTTTGTTTAATGGAGTTGGAATTTAACCATGAGACCATATTGTATCATGCAGTCACTTCCAGAGAGCTGTATGTGAGTCACCCTGAGAATTAGTGCTCCAAAGTTTAGTTTTTTGCATAATTTAGCTGCAACTTAGGAAAGTGTGAGTGAACAGATTAAGGAGTTTGATTTTTTTTTTTTTTTTTTTTGAGACAGGGTTTCTCTGTGTAGCCCTGGCTGTCCTGGAACTCACTCTGTAGACCAGGCTGGCCTCGAACTCAGAAATCCGCCTGCCTCTGCYTGCCTCTGCCTCCCAAGTGCTGGCATTAAAGGGGTGCGCCACCACCGCCCAAGGAGTTTGAATTGATCCATGGAATGATGGGGTGGGACAGCAGGTTGGCGGTCCTAGTATTGATGGACATTGTATAGCGTAATAAAGCCAAGGCACCTGCTCTGAAGTGAGGGAGCCGAGTCTGACACGGGCTTCTATGGCTGTATGGCCAAAGAGCGAATGTGGGATCTCATGGCCATACATTTGACACTAGATTGGAACAAGGAAAAAGGGAAAACAGTAATTATAATACAGGTAAGATTTTAGGATAAAATCCTAAACAGGTGATCCTGTTCTGAGTGTTTAGCATGTGACCCTCCATGGCTTGTAAGGTTGAGAGCTGGAGACAGTGCATTGAAGTTTGATGGTCTGCTCTTTCTCAAAGCATCAGAGCACCTGGGAAATTTGTCCATAAGTTTACACATTGTTAATATTACTCTTTTTATTATGTGTGTGTACGTACATGTGTGTGCATGTGCACTCTCACATCGGAGCATGATCCCAGGTGTTCAGGTGCATGCGTGGAGGTCAGAGGAGAACTTTCTGGAGTAGGTTCGCTCTTTTTCTGTCCATTCCATCCTGGGAAGGTTGTTAGGTCAGACTTGTACTGCAGGCACTTTTGCCCACTGCCCCTTTTTTCCCCCGTTCTGGCTACATTCTTCCTAGTGTCTTTACTAGTCTGTATGTGAGGATTCCATTTTGTACTTTGTCTTAGCTTTGTTCCTCTACCTTTTTATATGTAAACTCACCATTCCTTTGAATATTATTTCCATGGAATATTAATACTCATTTATATCTACACTAATACAAATGTAACAGTAGTAGTAGGTGCCAATTATTATTAGTTATGTGGTAGTCTCTGTTTTACATATATTAGCTTATAGATTTCTTACAAGAACCATGTAATCTCCATTTAACAAGTAAGGAAACTGAGGGACATCTAAGTTAGGTGTTAAGTCTGAGTTTGTACAATGGTAATATGGAAGAAGGGAAATTTGAACTCAAGCAATTGGTCTGACATCTTATTGCTTTTAAATATAATATGATGTTATTTTTACATGAGGATTTTGCATACACTTTTAAAAATAGGACATCCTTATAGGAAATCTTATTTTTCTAATTGGAAAAAATATTAAAGAGTAAGCTGCCAAATACATTCTCCTTTTATTGCTCTATGAAAATTGAATAAATATTAAGAATTAGTTAATACAGTGTGTCCTGCACCATGTAAGAACTAGTGCATCAGAAGAAAATGACTTCTACTTTGGAAGCTTGTTCTTATGGGTTAACATTTCTTAATCAAGCAGTTTGGTAGCCTGAGACCTTGTAACTTCTGGTTTCTACCAAAATGCTTGCAAAGATTGAACTATATGGATTTTACCTTCAGTTGACCCTATAAATTTAAACGAAGCAAGTGGATATTTTCTGGTGTTTTGATTTATGCTGAACTTTGAATAACCCCTCATGATTATAATTCACTGAAAATGTTTGACATTAGCCATGACGTTGCCATCCTTGGTACTTTTAAATTTCAGTGATTTAGAAGGGAAAATTTATTAACCAATAATTCTCCCCCCACCTACATCCTATTCTTCATTTTTCTCCCTCTTGAATGACTCAATCTTGGCCAAAGCAGGTATTTTGGAAAGACTTTGGGTTGTCTCAGTGAGAGCTGAGTCACACAAGGATGTCGGTCCTGCTGTGAGGATGTTTGGAAAGACAGAGACAGACAGATAATGCTGTTGTGGGGTCGAATCCCATGTGGATAGTCTCGTGATGCTGCAGTCCAGTGAAAGGCCGTGGGCAGATGGCAGCCTTAGACAGTAAGTGCAGATAGTTTTCCTGAGGAAGCAGTTGCCATGAACTGAGTTGTGAAGACAGAACAGAGTGGGCAGAAGCTGCTGCTGAGCCCGGAACAGTTTGCCTTTGGATATGTGAGGGATTTGTACACAGATCTGTCCCCTCACTCAGGGAATCCATTGTTCTGTTTGGTTTGCAGTCCAGGAGAGAAAGACCCAGAGCCTTAAGTATGCTGGGCAGGCTTCTTAGCACTGTGCTGCACGTCCAGCCCAGAAATTCTCTTTTAAAACTTAAAGGGAGGGGYATATCAATTTCATTTATAACTTAAAAGAATCTTTGGATTTTTGAGCACATTAAAATGTTTTAAATTTGGTAATATATGCATATCGTATAAAAATTCAAAAGTACACCCAGGCCATTTGTGACAGTCACTCATGGCTCTTCCAGGAAAATCCATTGTATTTCATGTCTTTCCTCCAAGATGTGTTTTATAAACACGGTGTTATATAAATAATAGTTTTCTTGTTATATAAATTTTGCATTTTTGACACATAAATGAGATATATCATATATATGTTAAGTACTTTGCTTTTTGTAACCAATTACATCTTCTTTCACTTTAGTATTTATTGAGCTACCTAGTTCTTTTTAATGACTGCATAATACATTATTGTTGATAGACAATGATTTAGTCAGCTAGCTTCCTGTACCCACGTGGTGTCGGCTGAATGAGACTGTAGTGGGCTGCTGCCGTAGTCTCTTATAAAACTGCAGCAGTTACGCTAGTGACAGGTTTCTTAAAAAGAGAGTGCTTACCCAAGGAGCAGGTACCCTTTCAGTTTTGAGACATTTTTACCAAATTGCTAAAACACCATTTTGAGACACAAGAGTTGAGATGAATTACAATTGACGTCTTATGTGGAACCATTTCTTTATTCAGATAGTTCTCCTCGAAAATATAAGCAGGTGTGTAATTCATGAAATTAATGGTCTTCCATGATGTGAAAGGACTAAGTGATGGCAATGTATAACTATCAATTTTGTTTCAACTGGAGTTTTAGTGTTAATTTATTGTCTTTTGTAGCTGAGAGTAGAGTATTAATATTCACTCTGGTATCAGTGCATATCAGTCTATTCCTAATTCTTCCATCAACCTGAATCTTCTTTATCAAGAATTGAGCTCTAAAATGAGGTGACATGCTACAACTTTGCTTTTTGTCAAGTGATTTGACAATTTGAGTGAATACTGCTGTCAGTTGATAGTCTTAGTAGTTCATAGAAGCTTAACGTCTTTATGGTCATTCTAGGTGATAGGTGTACAGGACCTAGCTTACAGAATTGGTAAGTAATGGCATAAGTTTGCCACATAGTAATAACATAAATAAGTCAGTTGCAAAACTCTTCTTTTTCTAGAGTGTAAAATGCAGCCGTTTTTGGTATATGACAGGATATGTAGTTTCATTGTGGTACTTGGGCGAGTGTTAAGGACACTGTTGGCACCTGGTTTCTCTGCGCACGTGGCATGTAGCTTGCTGTTAACCAAAGCACACCACTGCATTTGAATTGTTACCGTTTGCTTGAAGGTCTTGGGAGTTGACAAAGCCTACTTTTGCCTTCCGTGATGCCTCTCCACATTTATTTTATGAACATCAAGGTACTGTAAGTTCTAGAGACAACAGGACTAAAGCTTTCTTCCTCAGAGGATTTGCTTTCTTTGCCTCTGTGGGAAAGTTCTACATCCTTTAAGTGATCTTAGGCTGCTTCATGGCAAGTGTGTTCCTGTAATGGGTTGACTGTGGCTGAGGAGAGTCCTCTCGTGACTCAGGCACAGCTTTTCAAGCCTGTAGAGTGGCTAGCTGAGGGAACGTGATCCTCACAGCCGAGTTTGTACTATGCAGCATGTCAGAATAATAAGAGATCCAAGACGTTGTGTGTGTCAGTTTGAAATTCAGATAGCACTGATCAAAAGTTTACCTGAGTAAGGCTCAGGAGGAAGTTAACCATGAGGACTTAAATTGTTACCGAATTTTTCGAGAATTTCGTGCATTTGGAATATAGTTTGCAAAGAAATTTTATTGGTCTGATGGGGACAAAAGAGAATAGTCATGCGCAGCAAATGCTGGTCACCTGGACTCAGCTTTCTTGTGGGATAACTTTGTCTTTAACAAATACGGTCATGTCAGTTTGACCTCACCCTAGTAAACTGCTAAGGAGAGAAGCCTGAAGGGATCTGCCGGATGTTTTACCTTTGGTAGGTATTTTAGAAGTGGACAAACTACCTGTTAGTGTTTATTAAATGAACTCAGAGAGCTAAAACATTGGTACAAGGTGCTCACATTTTCTGTATAATACCTTGTTATTAYGTGTGTGGTGCATTGCTTACATATTCCAATGAGTTAGTAGGTCTTTCCCTGCCTCTCCTACACAAGAAACCAGAATGACGACCTCAGAAAGGTTTTGGATCTAAAGAACAAACTCAGTCTTTTTTTTTTTTTTTTTTTTTTTTTTTGGGTTTTCTGTGTTTTCCTTTGGCTGCCCGGAAATTCACTCTGTAGACCAGGCTGGCCTCGAACTC
>BDUI01003271.1:60402-85212 GCA_002335545.1 Apodemus speciosus | reverse complement strand
TTCCTTGTGAGCATGTGATGTCATTGTCACAACGTGTAACGATCCATCTACTATCTGCATGCTTTGTTTAAACTTCCTGTGGAATACATATGGTTCACATAAAGAAAACTCCGGGGTCATTTGAGGTTTTGTAGAAAACAATCATTTGTGAAAGCAAAACAGACCCTTTCGGTGTCTTATTTTGGTTAYGGTCTATAAAAAGGCCATGAAACAGAGCAATCGTCGCAGCCCCGAGAACAAACTGTCAGACCCTCTCAGCCCGGCATGACACAAGCGTAGCAGTCCCACGTGGGGACAAACTCAGAGCCTGTCTCTGGAACTGAACAGGGGCCGCAGTGTCTCAGGGACACTTGAGAAATACAGCCCCGTTTCCAGATGGCAACCCCTTCACGGAGCAGCCCTGAAACTCTGAGAACACAAGGTTGGCTTTATTTAATTTCCTCTCTTTTACCAAGAGTCATAATCTATTTTCGTAAAGAAATTCAGGAAATTGGTAAAGCACTTGACTCCATCCGTTAAGTATCCGTAATTAAGGTGATTGTCACGTTTTTCCTGGCTCCATGCTGTCTTGTTCGCAGCCTCCCTCACATGCCTACAACCCGCTGAGGAGACCCTGGTAATGGGTCTCCCTCAGCCTCAGCTACTCAAACAAACAGCCAGCCAGGCGTGCGTGATCTGCAGACAGGCGCACTTCCTCCGCTCGGCTGCTAAAGATTCCTAAGTTCAGGGACTTTTCTGGCCAGATTCTGGCGTTCTTTTCAGACAATCCCTTTGTCGCTCTTYACTCTGCGACCACTCTTTCGGGGCAGCACAGAAAAGGATGTCTGCAGCCCACCTCAGCAGCCCCCGTCCCTGATTACACCAGGRCTGCTAGTCCTCGCTCGTCAGAGCCAGCCCATCTTCCTACCTTCATCAGCCACTGCGTGTTGTTCTCCAGAATGTTCTCCAGCACCTGCAGCCTTTGCACAGAGTCGTCGTAGTCGAGGGGTGCATCCCTCTGCACGGCGTTAGACATGTAGGGGCTGGAGGAAGACCGGCAGCTGTCGGTCTCCGGCAGCAGGAATGTGTAGCTGCAGGGTCCGTTCTGGACCTGGTACTGCCGTCTGCCTGTGCTGTCCACGCTCTTCCTAAAGTTACTGTAGGCTGAGGCCAAGACAAGATCACAGCCAAAAGTCAGGAAAACAATCTGCCACATTCTCTCTCTCTCTGGGCTCTAAACTGTGAGTTCAGCAAACTTGCAGGCACGAATGCGTCCTGAGCCCTCAGCTGCTGTCTAAAGCACAGGGCTGTGCTGTGTGAGTAAGTCCATCAGTGAGAGCCTTCTCCCGTCCCTGAAGCAGGCTGCTTCCCAGTGCCTGTCTCTTCTCCTCTCTTCTCTTCTCCCCGGCACACAGGGAGCTGTCCTGAGAGGAAGGAGCAGCCCTGCTCACTCCAGAGGTCTGCACGGACTCTTTGTCTCTCCCCTGAGTCTACAGTGTCAGTATCCGAATCAATCACTTTCCTTCCCTTATATGATAAGTTGATAAGAGCAGCCAGACATGTGCAGCCAGCCGCTCCGCCCCCTGGCTCACCCACTGTCTTCCTGTAGGGGGTCACCAGCCAGGCAACGGGAAAAATCAGAGCATAGTGCTTACTGCCCCAAAGGGCTGTGCACTGCAGAAGCCTTCTGGGAGCGCAGACCAGCCACAAGACCCCTGGGCATGTCATAGGCACCGCCCTAATTATTTCCTAGAGAGAAGCTGGGGCTCTGGTGTCTGCCTGCTCATTTGTAGGCTATGGCTTGCAGAGTATCTGAGGTAATCACTTTAATTTTAAAGCGCAGTGAAAGTTTCTGTCCTTTTAGGAATAAGACTACAACCGTATCAGGACCTTGGTTTATTTTCTTTATTGTAAATAGAAAGAGTAAGATCAGCCCTTGTGAATTGTGCTTTTCCAAAGGGAAATAAAGTCCTGTTGGTCTTTGGGTTTGTTTGTTTTTTTTTTTTTTATAACTACTGTTATATACATTTTTTTTATTTTAACCCAGTTTGATATTATTAAATCAAGTTATCAAGATCAGTTTCTCAGCACTCAGATGTTTGTGCCTTAACACAATGTCCATTTAAATATAAAAATAAAAGTTAAAGTAGTTTGGCCTGATTAATTGTCTGTTAAGTAACAATAGCTATTTGAGTGACGTATGTCGAGAGGAAGCGTATACCTTTCCCTTGACTGTAGCAGGGTTTCCTCGGGGTTCATCATTCTGCGGCCTGTTACTGATTAAATTAGCGCCAGTCAGTGGGCTCAGGCCAATCACTTTCCCCTTTTAATTAAGTCCTAAAGCCCTTGGCCATAAAAGCTGGGAGCTGCACTRACTTCTAAGACACTTCCAGCTTAGTGGCTCTGCTGGTCCAGAGTCACCACCCCTTCACCACTAGAAGTCAGTGCTGCAGAGATGGGTACTGCAGACTCCAGCATCCYTGACTCAGAGGACCACTCCAGAGACCCCAGGGCAACTCCGTTCCACACTCTAGGCTTCTGGAGACTAGGAGAGTCATGACTTTAGATCATAGGTGAATCTGGAATCTGCRCGGGGAATGTTGTTTTTCATGGAATCTGTTTGGAAGAGAACTAAACCAAATCATTTTTAAAATGCATCCTGTAGCAGACTGGCTCCCAGGTTGACACCAGAAGAAGTTTTTTGTATTTTGGTTGGTTTTTTTGTTTGTTTGTTTGATTGGTTGGTTGGGTTTTTTTTATCCCAAGATCCACAGGGTCCATGAACTTGGAAAAGAAAAGAACATGTCTACATTTTTCGCCAAGCAATAAGTGATATTTAGGTCTTCCTGTATCTCTGAGAATTGATCAACTATATTTTGCTATCAGTGAAGACAATTCCTTCTTAAAGACACCATAAGCCTCAAACTCCACTGAAGAGACTGATAGGCTCAGAAACTACTACCAAGTTCTATGGCGCAGAAAGGCCAGAACTCATGCTCTGGGCAATTAGCTGGGGGTTAGGGGGCAGTCTGATTCCTGAGAGATGAAACAGGGCTCACTATGCTAACACCCGTACTCAGAGCCTCTCAGAAAGAGCAGGCAGGCCTCAGCTTCAGTCTGAGGGTGACGTCAAAGCTTAGCTGCTCTCAACCTCAGGGTTCCTACTTGGAAAACAGAGACCATTCCTTCTCTGGAATTTTCTGGATTAAGTTGCTTTGTAATAGGCACAATTAAAGAATGCTAAGTCCCCTTCCTTACAGGCTTGCTTATTAAGTAGAAATAAATTTGCTCACCATCAAATAGTAGCTCTGGGGTTAGTCTCTCATCAGGGCAAGGTAGTAGCAGTAGGTGCAAATCTTTAGGGTTTGTTTGTTTGTAAGAGCATAATTCAAGGCATTGATACATGGTTTAGATTGGAACCATGCAATTGTTTTCCAGACAAATCAAGAAGAAACATGGAACGAGATATGCCAATACTAAGCCAGGTACTCTGCTGGGCATAGAGTGACTCACATCAGGACTCCTGATTCACCAGGGTTCTTGGGACATGGAGGGAAAGAGACCATAGACAGAGAACTATGAAGGTTCACAGAAGAAGGTGACACCACCTCCTGGGGACACCGGGCCTCAGTGCTTTTGCTCATCCAGTTCCGCAGAACACAGTAGACGCTGTTCTTCATAGACTCTGAAATGGAAATTATTTGAAGTGGGGTCAGCAACTCTCCTTTGAGGAGTGAGGTGGAGGATTGTGGCTCTATGGGCTGCCGGGTCTCGATGACTGTATCAGCTGTCATGCCAGCCACCATGCAGCTCTTGGACTGCCAGAACAGCCGGGTACCATCAGGCTTACTCATGGATGTAGCACTCTACGCTTTCATTTTCACACCCATGAAATAATCCTTCTCGTGTATTTTTCACTCATTTAAGAATAGACAGAGCCAGGCATAATAGAACATGCCTGCAGTTCCGGCACCCAAGAGGCTGTAGCAGAAGGTTCGTCGCAGGGTTGAGACCAGCCTGTACTTCTATATAGTGAGTTCTGTGCCAGCCTGGGCTACTGTTTCAAACAAAGCAAAATAAAAACAGAGAGAGAGAGAGAGAGAGAGAGAGAGAGAGAGAGAGAGAGAGAGAGAGAGCTAATTCATATACCCAAATAGGTTATAAGTTAGAAGCAGGAGGAGGAGTCAGCAATCCATACCATACCCTGGGAATGGGACATATTCAGTGAGGCCACGCAGTGTTCAGTGCATTTCCAGCATGAGAAGATCACTTTTACTTAACGGGGTGACGTAAGTCAGGGCAAGGGGCTAGTACAAAGCCCAAAGAAAAATGACACTTCAAAGCCAGTTATAAAGTACTCAGAACATGCCAGCATTACGGAGCAAAGGGTGGCACAGTGTGGCAGCCCCAGGGCCACAGTAACTCAGAGGGGCTCACACAGTCAGAACTTCAGCTAGACTGCTAAGAGGAGTCTCACAGGAGACCTGCATGGGACATGAACGCCAGGGAAGAAAGCAGAGACCAAAAGAGGCCAGGTTTTTCTTCTGCCCTGGCTGTTAGTGCCACTAACCAATGGACAGTGATTCCCACCATGGCCTGGGGTGGCAACTAAACCCCCTCCGTCCTTCTCTGTCCTTCTCCAAAGTGCTCCTTTCCCATAGAATATCAGCTTCCCCCACTTACCTGCTGACAGTTTGCTAAAGCAGACGAAGATACAAACTGGGGGATACTATCACTGATTTCCCAAAAGTCGCCCTGAACCTCCATTGGCTCTGTGGAGCAGCTATGGCTGTGCTGTTTGCTTTCTTCTCTTCTCTTCTTTTCTTTTCTTTCTTTTTTTTTTTTTTTTAAGATTTATTTATTATAGCTGTCTTCRGACACTCCAGAAGAGGGCGTCAGATCCCATTACAGATGGTTGTGAGCCACCATGTGGCTGCTGGGATTTGAACTCAGGACCTCTGGAAGAGCAGTCAGTGCTCTTAACCGCTGAGCCACCTCTCCAGCCCGCTTGTTTTCACGTTGCATGCCATTAGCTGAAATTTCAGAGCCCCGTTTATCTTCTTCAGGACTGTCCCCACTTATCATTAAACCACTTGATGGTTCCCGAAAGACATTTCCAGAAAGGAAGCAAGCCTCAAAGACCTTAAAAAACAGTAGTTCGATGAATTCTCTGGGCACKTCAGTTACTGTAGTTTGAACACATTCACACACTCGTAGCCATCCTGTCCACCCTCCCACCCACCGTCAAGATGATAGTTTCTTCTGCTTCCTCCTCCTCTTCTTTCTCCTTCCTTCGGTCCACCCAGTTTGTGTTGCCCTGATAATTTTGACAGTGAGGCCTACCCTGGTATATGGTCTAGCTAACAGGAGTCAAACATCTTAGAAAAAATAATAATAATTGATTCTCCCTTTCTCACCAGCTGCCACATCAATAATTCTTCAGCTCGTGGTGGGATTTCATACCCACCCCCATGCCAGGATATTAGCGGGCTGTTGCTGGCACAGTCTCATACTTCCTTGATGTTATTGATCCCTTTAGCTCTTCTGCATATTATCCTACAAAGGACCCTGAGCCTTCTAGGGAGGAATGTGTCACAAAGACCTTTAAACAGCACCTTGTAGCATCAGTGTCCCCCATTCAACTGAGGTAAAAGCTACAAGGTCTCCTGTAGGCTTTGGTTTCTCCAAGTCTTCAGGAATCTAATATCTCAGACCCCCTGCTGTCCGAATCATGGGGTCAGAGTAGTCAGAGAAGCTAGGCAAGCTAGAGTCACCCAGCAGGCCATTGGCCCTGCAAGTGGTGTCCTAGAAAGCCGGGTACTCCACACTTTTAAATTGGCACAAAGTGGGCAGCTCCCACATGACCCACACCAGAGGGCATTTGTGAACAGCTCCCACGGCCTGCACGGTCACTGTGAACCAGTGTACAGAATGTGACCAAGAATTTTGTCCTTGTCACATGAGTGGGTAGAGATATGTGGCCTCTCTCCTGACCTGGGGAACCAGCACACAACAAGGGACATTTTACAGAAGTCTGTGCTATGAAACAGTCTACAGAGCTCAGATCCTGGACAGGACAGGCTCCCCGCACTTGCTTACAGATCACACTCCTTCTCTGCAGAGCTAGGCAGCCCCTCTGAGCCAGTCCCCTGGCTGTCCCCTCACGAGGAACAGCACAGTCCTCTCTCCATGTCACCACGGCCGACAGCCCTGGCGTGCTGACTGGCACAGGCACATCAGGCCAGCTTGGCCTGGGTTTTGGAAAGTGCCTTGGTCTATGAGGGACTCTCAGTGCTGAATTACCCTATGATGTGAAGCTGGGACACTGTGTCTTTACAGTCAGATGGGTACACTCGGGACTCTCAGGCGCCTGGCATGCGAGAGCAGGGAGAAAACTGAGGGGCCTCTTGGACAGCTCTCCCGCTGCCCTTGGCATCTCTAAAATTATCACAATAGTTGATACGTTTCGACAAACTGCTCAACATTCATTTTCAGGAAAAAGCACTAAGCACTGAATGAACATAAAATTCATCAGGGAAGTTTTCTACTACTCTCCAAATTGTCTGCAATCATTAATTAGACTCAAGGAAGCAACTAAAGTAAGCACACACGCACACGTGTGCACTCGCACGCGTGTACACACACACACATACCCACACGCACACATGAAGGAATTAGGATGATGATAATATTTCAGCATTCTAATAGCTGTCCCCACACTGAAGTACCTTGCCTTGCCTCGTTTCTACTCTGCATATACTGACCTGGATCTGAACAGCCCCAAGGCAGACTGGCCATCAGCACACACGTCAGCACGCCCACTGCCCCCACTCCTACATGGAGCCCAGAATCTGCGGTGCTGTGCAGTAATCCCCAGCTGCAGATTTGAGGAAAGTGCCAGAGGGAAGCCCCTTGCACGTACTCGAAGGACAGAAGAAAAGTCCAAGAGGCACACAGATCCCTCCATATGGTCTTAGTGTTTTGGTTTTGGTTTTTTGTTTTTACCTGTTAAAGATGAAGAAATCAAGGCTCACTGAATAAAAAGCAAAGACTCTTGTCAGCTAACTGACTCCATAGACCCTACTCTTTCACTAATGGTAATGGCACTGAGCTTAAAGCCGCAGTATGTATACATGCGTGCATGCTTACATGAGGACATACACTCATGAGCCCCCATGCCTGCAGAGCACACGCTCACTAGATGGTAGCCTCAGCCCCGAAAGCAATGATTTTTTTTTCTCCAATTTAACAGCTCCTTGGAAAAGATTGCACCTTCCTGTTTAGTGCTGGCTGTCACCCCGTATGGCACTGATAGGCATCCTTATGACAGAGTCCACAGCACAACCCGAAGCTGAGCTTCCGTTTGCTGTGTGAAAGTACAAGCTTGCATGAGCAGTGCAGAACCGCGATCCTCCATGTGGGGGACCTGTGATCACCTGTGTGAGGGAAGAGCTTGTGACCACCCGTTAGGCAGCAGTCTTACGTGAGCATAGAAAGCCGGTGCTTCAAGGTGTCGGTGCCCTGGCTAGCTGTGGATTCACACTGGCCGCACATTTTCTACCTTTCATAACTCCTTCCCCATCTGTCTCTTCAGCTTTGTCCTGTCTCCACAGCTGAAATATTCTGATGGGCCTGTGAAATAAGCTAGGGTGCCACGGGGAACGTGATTGCTGTTCTCACTGGAAGTTTATGTTTGTGTGTCTGTTTATTGCATGTTTTCTGTATGTACATTAGCGCATGACATAAAATAGCTGGCCCAGTATATTTCGAGCATAATTAAGTCATTGGCTTAGAATCAGGCTCTTAGTCTGTGGAATTCACCTTTGTGAGAGGTGAGGAAGTGAATATTTTGTTAAAATCATTCTCTAACTGCCAAAGGAGGGAAGGGCTGTCTGCCAGATGTGTTTTCAGGCCACTTCCTTTCCTGGGAAACAGCCATTTCCGCCCACTGCCGGCATGTTTTCATCCACAAGTAGATGGTGACAGGTGCAGAAAAGGAGCACAGGATTTGCAGGATAGGCCTGTCACCCCACAGTCACCATCTTCATCCCAGCTGTGCGACAAAGAACTACAGACCTGGCAGGCTTCGAGTGAGCAGGCCAGGGAGAGGGGCTAGAAGAAGGTCACATGACCTCTTGATACCTACCATTCCTGTTAAAGGTACCAGGTGCTCACCACTCCAACTTATCTGAGTGTTTACTATGAAATCATGTCTGAATGACAGATAGGATAGATTTTTTTTGTTCTTGTCTTAAAGAAATTTAAAAGATTCTCATTGTTTACAGTTTGTGCCAGCAGGACCCAGCAGGGTATCCTGTTAAAAAGTACTTTCATATCTGATAGCCACACTGTGTGTCTTCTCAAGCCCACAGACTAAGCTTTTTATTTATTAGAAACTTGGGAAATATGCAAGTAAATATTTTTTTAAGATTACACCACAAATTCCTCAAATTTTTAGGAAGATTTCAGTTTATATAATTATCCTGTTGTATAAAGTTATCTCAAACACTGTTTGATTTTCAAATATTTTCATTCTAATATTTTTGTGGAATATTTTATCTCTCCATCTGAAACAACAAGTGTCAAAAGGATCCTTATATGAGTCACAGCTTTGAGAAGACAGTGAGTACAGTTCTCCAGAGGTGAGTGAGGGCCAGCCTGGCATCTCTCTCTGGTAGGAAAACGGTAAACATTCTGTGTAAAGGATTCATGTGCTAGTGGTGGCTACTTCACTTGTGACCTCAGTTAAATCTTTGCTTTGACCCAGTACTTGGTATTTTGAACCTTTGGTATTATTAGCTAAAATTTTACATTGCCTATTCCTAAATCCATTCTGACACACTTTTTAGAGTTTGGAACCAACTGAGAAATGTGTCCAGCCTCCCTCCACAGCCATTCTAATGAACCGTCTGCCTCTCTCACAGACTGAGTTTTCTTTTGGAAGTGGCCTAATGCCATCTAGATTAATCTTCTTTGAATATAACTTTATAAATGTTTGTCTTAATTATTGAGAAACTTTTTTAAAAGGAGATAAAAATGTCACGAGTATTCCCATTTAGATATATTATCTCCCTTGGTTATAAGTTAACATAAATAAATGGCTTATGTCAAGGTTATTTTAAAAAAATGCACATGACCCTCATTTTGTATTCCCATCCATCTGGCCGAGTTAATATGAAAACCCTGTCTGTGGGAATGTACATTCCGTTATGGACTTACATGGACAAAAGTCGGTTTTGAAAAACTTGAGCACAACCATGATAAATAGCTGAACATAGAAGTTATCGTCAAGCGTACGAGCAGCCATGACGCCCCCGCTTAGGTGCGTGGAGACCCTCCGCCGTCCTTGTCCCGGCAGGGGTCCGGTTGTCTCTGGACAGCCAGGTTTGCCTGGTTATCTTCCTGTGTACTGCATGCCTCTCTTTCAAACTCTGCCTTGAGCCCCTCATCTGGCACCCATGACCACATCCGCCAAAGGTTCCCGGTCCAGGAAAGGGCACAAGTCAAAGAAAAGCTGACACAAAAGAGAAAATAGAAGGAAACAAACTGGACAGAGGGCACAGAGGGCGCAGCCACAGCAGTGGCGAGATACCACGCTGCTCACACCTGCTTCCCTCGAGGGGAAAAAAAATGCAATGATGCTTTTAAAGCCTAAAATACTAGTCTAATAGAATATTCACAGGAAGAGAAATTGTATACCTTCCTCCAAAAATCCTGATGCCTTTAAATGTCCGTATATTTTTGGTTTGTATGCCAAAAAGTCTCGTTTGACTACAATAAAAAATTAAGCCCACAGAACACTGCAAGAGACAGTACCTATTACAAAATGCTAATATCAAACCCATATTAATACTCGCCTGCTCCCTCTGCTGGTCTCCTAAGAAGTGACGACAGAACTGTCATTAAAGTCATTAATAGAAATACTAAGCCGTTTAAGGGGTAGGTCAGCATCAACTGGTAAGTAACCCGGATGCTGTTAGTCATGATGCAGAATAGCACAGCAGGGACAGAGCCTTCACATCCGCGCATGCAGGCACACATGTGTAGTGTGCACAGCGCACACACAGCAGTACAGTTACTGCCCAGAGGACATGAGCCATGCCTGTGGCTTTGTGACAGAAGTCTGTGTTGTCAGTCTCCAAAAAGAGTTGACTTTGGGGCCCAACTGCCTGAAACAAAACCTCACTCTATTGAGGCCAAGTAGTGCTGAGCGGAAGGCATTGCTTGGTGGCACCAGGGGTGACGTCCTGCCCCCAGAAACGTCCCAAAAGTAGGTGAGGGCCAACTGAACTGCTGGAATGCCTTCGATGTTGGTTTTGGTCCCAACTATTTACTTAGTCAAAAAGAAACCATCTTGCCAACCCCAGCGTGCCCCATAGAGCACCCTAAACTGAGAGAAACTACATACCACACTGAGAAAGTTGTTTGCGTAACTCGCCAATGGAAAAAGGCACAAAACGTGATGGGCATTCAGAGAACGTAACTGTAGCTGAAGAAAGGGAAGGTGAAGGGATAAACATGTGCGGAACACCCTCCACAGCCAGCTCAGCCATCAGACCCTACCCACCCGGGGAGAGTCTGAGGCAGTGGAGTAGCCCACTCTGATCTGAGAGAACTCTGGGTGAAGTGTGGAAAGGGGATGAAAGGGGGTAGAGTCGGGAAGGCCAAAGACACCACTGCAGTCCCTCAAGGCATTAAGTCAAGGGCATACAAAAGGAAGCGTCTGTCCGGGAAGAGTGCTGGGATTGGGACTGGGGACTTTTCTGTCACCTGAAACAGTCAGCAATGCTGATGAGAAGGTGTAAACCACTTGCTAAGTGCTTGCCTAGTGTGAGCAAAGCCCTGAGCTGCATCCCCGGCAGCAGCGTGGTGTGTCTGTTGGGGAGAATGAGGAGTAAGAGGGAAACGTCTTTAAATGCTGGAAATATTTCCATAGTATGAACACGGTAATAAGACAACAGTAAACTGCCAGGCTTATCTGTACTGTGGAGGGTGGGGGCACAAGCCATGATACATTGTTCAGAAGGCATCCTGTCCTGGTGATGTGAGTGCTCTCCCACCCCAGATGTGGTAAAAAGCTGACGAGAAGCCTTTCCCTACCTTCACCACAGCTCTCAAAATAGCTTGACAGTTTCTTAATGAGGCAACTAAGCAGACAAAATTAATAAGAACACAAGCAAACCTATGCCACTGGCAAAAGCCAGCAGATAGAAGAAATAACCAGGCTAGCAAAGCCTTCACAAGGGGAAGCTCATGGATGCTTTTCTTCCACATCTCTGTGATCTTGCTAGATCAATTTCTTAGGCTACTACTTACAAGGTAGCACAGTCTCCGAGTTCCGAGTCATTGCTGGCCTCCTTTAGCAGCCTTACCTGACATCCTGATGTGACATGGATAAAAAGAAGCTGTCCCTTACTCTAAGTGCCATCCACGGCTGGCGTTTCTCATGCTGAATCCTGGGACTGATCCCATCAGTGGTCCTTCCCGGAAGGCTCGCCAGGGCAGACTCCATGGCTTCTGGCATGCTACCTTGATAGTTTCTGCTCTGGGAGAACCAGGCAGTGAGGGAGATAAAGAAGAGCCTGTCCAATTAGTTAAAAGGTGAAAGAGCCCACGGGGTTGTGTAGGACTCACAGTAGAGTTAAGACATCATATGCGGGATGCATTGTGCAGCTTACACCTCTGCATTAATTTGTCGTTTGAGGCCCGCTGTTAAGGGTGGGATTGTGTCACCCTGAAATCCAAGTTGAAATCCTTTCTTCAAGGGCCTCAGAATGTTACCTTATTTGCAGTTGTGATCATTCAGGTATATTGAAATAATATATGGAGTTTCTGGAGTTATACTGAGATAGTGAGGGCCTTTATTCAATATACTATTTTTTAAAATGATGTTCATGGAGACAGACAGACAGACAGACAGACAGACAGACAGACAGACAGACAGACAGACAGACAGACAGAGAAATATCCTCTGGAGATGCCATGTGACCATGGAGGCAGAGACCAGGCGACAGTACCCCCAATCACCCATCACCCTCCAGAAACCTGGTAGAGGCCAGAACAGATACCATCAGAGGTCATCCTATGGGGCCATCCCAACACCTCAGCCTTGGACATTCTGGCCTGCAAAGCTAGATTTGTGGTGGTTGTGATGAACCGTTGAAATAATACAGCGTCGTAAACAGTTCACATTAGGAAGGACATTAACCACCCGATACTCAGTCTTCCTCTTTAACCTGGGGCAGTGGGCAGAGGGGACCCAGGCAGCCCTTGCTCTGTAATGATGGCAACAGCCATGCCCAGTTCTTGCAAGACTTTCCTAGGAAGACTACTGACCTGCAGGCTTAGACCATAGCCATGTCCCCTTGGAAGCTCTCCCTACCTTTCTCCCTGTCACCTCGGGGTCACTGCACCTGAGGTACTGGGTGGCAACAGTTCACTATCTCCACTATGTGGTGGAGCCCTAAATTGAGGACTTAGAAGGCTGCTGGTGCTGGTGCTAGTGTTGCTAACTGACTCGCCCATTTTCATTTCCTGCCCATGCAAGGATATCTCCCATGGAGTAAGGGCATGCCAGTGTAGGGCTCCTGCCGTACTGCCAGTGTTTGTCTCTGCTGCCTGTGTGACAAGAACCCCTTTCTATCCAGCCTGCAAGTCCCGCCACTTGAGTGGCATTCTGGAGAAACCCAAGATGAAGTTCTCAGTCCCAGCCATCTCAGGCTTCTGCTGCAGCAGAGGAGGACAAGGTGCTGGTTGGTTGTCATGACCCCTAGGCTGGGAAGTTATACTAGAAACATCCAGAATCCCTTCCTCAAACTCTGCAGCAGCTGGCAGCTCGTCTCCCCTCCCCGGATCTCTACCCTTTAAGCTGTGGTGCTGTGGAGCTCCGTAATGAAGCCTCCGTCTTCTTCTCTTCATCCCTTGTGGTCTGGGGTTATTGCTTTCATTGTAATAAAAACCAATAAGCATACAGAGGTCCGCGGCCCTGAGCCAAATCCAACCATCAGATGCACGGCACCTGCCATGGAATAAATTGTTCCCAGGTAAACACATTCATGGATTCCACGTGTGCACATGATCTTCTAGTAGCTATGCTGGACCTCACATTTAAGAACGTTCTCCTTCGACATTATTTGCCACATGTATAACTCTGCCCTTATTCCACTACCTTTAGAACTTTGGGGCCTATGTTGAAAGCCAAGCGCCTTGCATTTGAAATGTCATGATTGGTGGCAAATCTTCACTAGTTAAGGGCAGAGAACTTTGAGTCTACATCCCCGACTACAAAGTTTGCTTAGCATGTGGCTAAGCAGCCTATAATGTTAGCCCTTTGGGGCATCATTGCGATTGTGGGAGATATTTTAGCTCCTATACAAGAGAGACTAGGCAGGTATAGAAAGAGCTCTAGAAAGTAGGTCCTCATGTTCCTTCACCTCCAGACAAAAGTTCTAGAGCCTCCCACCTGCCTGCAAAGTTGCTCTAAGAAAAGTAAAAATATTATTGTATGGTGTGCGATGGGAACGAGTCTTTTCTGGCCTCCTGTGGTCCACTGCATCTCCTTCCCACATCTCATTTGGACCTTGGCTTCCCCTGCCCTCTTTGAGGAGAGCTTCAGCGTTAAGGGCAGATCCAAAGTGGGCTGTCCTTTCGCCACCTGCTAGAAATAGCATGCTGGCCTTGTCTCCCCGACTCTCAACTGCCCTGGCACGTGCGAGGACCGTGACCTTTGAGCAGAATCAAGCTGGAGCAGCTAGGGCGGCTTGCGGGAGAAGGAAGCCGTGGAAATTCTTTCCAAAGCTGGTATTTCTAGGAAAACACTCAGCCAGCACACACACCCGTTCGCGCCCCAGTATCAGTCCCATGCACCTGTTCCCTACCCAGGCTCACGCCTCATCAGCATTTTTATTCCGCAAAGGAAAAGTGCAAAACAATAAAACCGCCTAAAACCTCGGGAAGCCCCTTTCCATAATGTGCTTGTGTAGGGCTCAGACATGCGCCTGTTTTTAGGACAYYGTAAGCAAAGCCCACTTTGTACCTGTGTTTCAGAATGTATTTTAAATGTCTTAATGACTAAACAGGGAAATTTTTTAATTTTTTCTAAATATAACTGAATTTTACTGTACAGTTGTTTTCTCCCTCTTTTAAGAATAAGACAATTCTACTCTGTGACTACCAAAATTCAGAAGAAACATACGAGATCCAAATGGGAGGCATGGGGGGGCAGAGGCAGGTGGGTCTCTGTGAGTTCCAGGCCAGCCTGGACTACATGATATTTCCAGGACTCCAAAGAGAGACCTTGGATCCAAAAAAACCAATGTAAGGCCCACCTATGAAACCCTGTGTGTGTTTGTGTTAGAGCAGTGGTTCTCAACCGCCCTAATGCTGCAACCCTGTAATGCCAGTCCTCATATTCTGGTGACCCCCAGCCATCAAATTATTTTCATAGTTACTTCATAAATGTAAATTTTCAACTGTTATGAATTGTCCTGTAACTATCTGTCTATGCCAATGGCCTCAGGCAACCACTGTGAAGGGGTCATTCCATCCCCACGCTGAGAGCTATTGTAGCAATGACTAAACACAAGCTCCCAGCAGTCACCCTGCCTCAGCCTCCTGACTGCTAGGATTACAGCCAGAGTCACCATACCCAACATGTTAGACACTTTGAGATACAAGAATGACGCCTGCCAGGTTCTTTAGTTGCCTCAGGACAAGCATGGGCTCATTAAGGGTCTGGGCAGTCATGCCCACCTTGAGATGGAGGAGCTGACCAATACTACATAGCGCTCCATTCTCCTGCATCTGACAAAGCACCATAGAAAAAGTCTATGCACAACTGAAGTGGGTCTGGTCTGTTCACTTAGGAACGATGACCAGAGTGCACTCTGTCCTCGGTAGATACTGAAAACCACATCTGTGTTCAGAGTTGAACTGTCCCGAGATCTTCTGATTAACTCCTAAGTTCCTCAGGACAGTGTTTTCCTGGAACATGTTTTATGAGAGGCACTTGAGCAACTGTTTTGACGCACAGATGATCTAAGCATGCCTGACGTACAGCTCGGGAAGCCCTCGAGCACATTGTCCATTGTCCAATAGACACATTGTGCATGTGTCTATTGTTGCCTCTTAAATCAGGGCTGAAGGTATGTGCAGAGGGCCTTGCAGAGGGAAGAGCTTAGGAAAAACAAATATTTAAAGGGCAGCCCACAGCAGTTGAATCAACCCCAAAGCTCACGTCAGCAGGAGTCGCTGGGTTTCGTAGTTATGAGAGAAGACACTTACAGATGCGCGCTCATGTGTACATTCCAGCACCACAGCCCTGGCCGAGAGCTAAAGGCCCTATACCGCTGTCTGACTGGTGGGTGCTACACCGAGGACCCTGTGTACCGTTGACTGAGATGTGGATGCTGCCCTCTTCCACCGTTAGACTCTCCTGGGTGATGACTCCATCTCTGTGTAGATGGGCATGTGCTCCGTCCACCACACACACTGGGAAACAGGGATCCTAACATCTCTGCCATCATCAATAGGGAGTTGCAAAATGGAAGCTGGCACCCAAGTGCCAAGCAAGGAAGTAAGACCCATAGGTATTACAAACACCGTCTGACCTACAGACTGATGATGCCCCTGTGGCTGGTGGCTGTCTTATTTAAACTGGAATCATCTGCAAGTCAGAGATTTTGGAGCCTTCATGTTGTTCACGACCCTGTAAGGCAAAATGCCTTCCCCAGCAGACAGGGTATCACTGCATCCCAGGCTTCCTGACTCATTCCTATAGGTAATCGCACGTGGTGTATGTATACATTTAGCACTATTGACACAGAGTAAGTACATTACTATTTTAATAGATGAGAGGTTTATTACTCAGTGGATTGCTCCCCCTAGAAATCTCCAAACCCTTCCAGCAGTCCCTGTCACTTGGAGACGCCAGATCATCCTCAGATTTTATGTTGAATTTGCAATTTTAAAACCTCCCAGATTGATTTCGTGGTCCAGACACACTTTCAAAACAGCACTACCCAGGGAGAAGCTCGGGACAAAGGGGCTCACAAGCTCTTCTCAGCCCTGTCAGAGACATTGATCCATCCTCTATCCAAAATGTTTACATTCATATCAAATCTAGGGTTTAGTGACCCATGGAAGTTAGAGGTTAATGGAAACTAGAATTGGCCTCGAAGCACATTTCAGCTGATTTAAAAGAAGACAAAGCAGATGTAATTACTGAGGAGAAAACTGTCACTGCACTGAGCCTGCCCCAGTGTAATCTCTGTCCACTCGTCCTGCTAACTGCATACACGCATGCATTCCAAGCACACAGTGACATTACCAGAGTGGGATCCAGGGCAAGCCCCGTCTCCTCAGACCATTAGAACTGGAAGAGGAAAGGCATAAAGAAGGCTTATCTCCTGATGCACTTTCTGTCTCAGCTCCAGCCTCACTTGAGATTTTGACAGTGAACAAAACTATTAGTAGTGACTTCTTAAAGTGACTTGGGAGGAGGCCTGGGAAGATGGCTCTGTGGGGAAGCGCTTGCTCTACAAGCCGAAGGACTCGCTTTAGAATCCTCATCACCCACATACGGAGCCACGCTTGGCAGTGTGTATGTCTCTTCTGCCGGCACCGGGAGTAAAAGACAGGAGGGTCCCAGAGGCTGGTAGGCCAGCAAAGGTTCAGGGAGAGCCCCTGCCCACCGGACAACTAACACCATCCTCTGGCTCCGCACATACGTGCCCACGCCTGTGAGCACAGGTCTATCAAAACATGCGTGTGCACATTCACACACAGCATTACCACAAAGGGATTCTTTCCACAGTCCGATTCTGACAAGATTTAGCTCTTGCTAGGAATGCCTGCTTACCAACACGGCTCTTGTGCTAAACAGGCAGGGGCTCACAGTGACTCCACATGTAAGCCGCAGATTGCAGCGCTCAGGAGCCTAAAAGTCCAAATATAATATAGGAAGCAGCGTGTTAAGCCTAAGCCGCCTTACATTATCAGGGTTCAGGAGTCAAGAGGCGACCCCAGCCCACCCCGGTGGAACAGACATAAGCATAAACATAAACTGCTTTTCAGTGATTTAGCTTGAACTGAGAGAAAAACTGTATTTTCCTAATTTTGCAGACGACTCACAGCATCTCTATTTCCTGACGTGTACATATTGATTGGGGGGTGCCAATAAAAGGATTGTCAGGAATGGAGGCAGTTCCTCTCTTGGAGTCTACACAGAGAGGAGCTCTGGCTCTGTCTGGTAACGCACACAGCTGAGGTGGGACAGATTGACGTTCCCTGCGGTGCTGGGTCCACCGACAGCAACTGTCCTACAAGCTTCCTGTTAAAATAAGACCGTTTGGGTGACCACTCCAGGGAAGCCGCTGTGTCGTCAGCACAGCTGGGAGTGTGGTGGGACATGACGCATGCGTGTGTCACAGCTGTCTGGGAGCTCCTTCCTGGACAGGGTTGCTCTCCAGGGCTGCAGTGCAGCTGGAGCTGGGTGCTACTCCTGCCTGCCTGCCTCCGCTTCCTAAAGCCTGAAGCTGGGGTGCTATGGATAGACCAACACCCCTCTCTCTAGGTCTGCCTTTCAAGATGTCACAAAGAATACTATATATGTAGTTTCTAAATAAAATGCACCCTCCTGCCTCTGCAGCCCACGTGCTGGAATTAAAGGTGTGTATCGCCACACCTGGCCTGCTTCTCTGCTTTTTAAAATGTGGTCATGAATGTGTGTCATGTCATGGTATCATGAAAATGCGGCCTGTACTCCTTGCCTCATAGCCAATCATGTCAACACACTGCAGGGGTAGATTTAAGTCACAGAATATGGCCACCAACACAGCGACAGTGTGTAGTGTTCTACTTTCTGTCTGACTGTTAGCTGAAGTTCACTCGTAGCTTCTTTGGTTTCTCAAACCAAAGAAGCAGCCCCTCCCTTAGCATGGAACCAGCTAAAGTTCTCAGACAGCTCTGAGGTTTGCGAGACAAAACAGACTCCCTGCCAACGTCCCACCTTCAGAGATGAATCCCAGAGGCCCAAGCAGCTCGGCCCGTAAGCTCTCTCCACCCACGGCAGGGCACACATTGACTCCTCTCCTTATCAGCTGTTTCTCTCTGACAGTCAGGGCTCAGAGATGCTCATTCAGGGGAATTCTAGCCATGTGAACCCCAATAAATGCATTTAGAAGAGGCAGACAGTGGGGAACAGCAACTGTGAGTGTACCAGAGTGAGCTAGGCAGAGGCAGAGCAGGCAGAGGAAGTGCTGCTACTAAGCACAGTGGGAAAGGAGGTGCTGCTACTAAGCACAGTGGTGCTTGTGCTGTGAGCACAGGCACTCTGAAGGCTGGGAGTGAGTTGTGGTGACACTGTGGTCCGTTTGTGCTGCTCAAGATGAAAAGAAGGGAGGAGAGCCATGCCACGGGCCCCAGTCTCAGTCTAAAGGCATGTAGTCCTCCCTACACAGGTCATCCTGGGTTAAGAACTCACTGTGATAATCCCTGTCAGGAAACTCCTCTCACCACAGGCTGTGGATGGAAGACCCAAAAGTCAGTCGTGAGTCTGCTGTGCACCCGGAGCTGGTCATTCACCACAGCCAGGCTTCTTCCCCGCCTGCTTCTCGGTGCTGTAATCAGCTGCTTGCTTTAACGATGGATGATGGGTGCTTACCTGACGTGAGTGCCCCTCTACCACCTCTGGTTTGTGAGCTACATAGCTCTAGACTGTGGCCATCACAGAGACCCCTGTTCATGTCTGTTGGGCAGTAATTCCGAGCACAGAAGCGTAGGAACACAGGGATTGCTTTAAGGAGCTCAGATCTTAAAGGTGGCCTTTTCCTATTCTGGAAGTTCTTTTGTTTTCCTTTCTCGAGCTGCCAATACCTTAACTAATGAGACAGTCTCTCGGTACAAATTGGGAGTAAAGAATATTTATATATTCTACTTCCTCCTTCCTCATATTTTTTACTGAGGATATTGACATGAAAACAGGATCTTTGTGGCCAATGAGTTCATCCACTGCTGGTTCCCACCAGAAATTCCCGGCTTTGTGACATCCGCGAGGTAGCTCTGGGTGTCGCTTCAAGAGCAGGCATCTGGAAGTGATGGAACCTTGGACAACAAAGTTGTTTTCAAAAGAACAAGCTGGTAGAGAAGGGGAAGGAAGCTGAACTTCCGTGAGTTCCTACTATGCGCATGTCACCCTTCATCTCAGGCTTGTGGTGAGACATGCGACAGCACCCTGCCAGACAGTCCCTGCCCAAGCCGACAAACCTCGTGCGGAGCTAACAGATTCTCAGGCACCTGTCTCCTTTACACCACTGGACAGCCGCCCGCAGGCCTTTTACCTGTCGGAAGGTTTGCAGTCTGAGAGGATGTGACAGTGTCTTCTAGAAAAGCCTGCACTTGTTGCGATGAAAATGTCGCCACAGGGTTACTGTTCTCTAAATACTAAAAAAAAAAAAAAAAAAGGTGTAAAAACCGTCTCCAGAGTGTCTCGCTCCATTGTATCCAAGTGCTACATGCTACGGCTCATGTAGCCCATGCTGGCCCTGAACTACCAGTCCTACCATGTCTGCCTCCCAAGTGATAGCAAAAAGAGGGGCAGGGGAAATTCAGACAAGGGTGTCTTAAGAAAATTAGAAACGATGAAAAAATCATTGCTCAGGGCCAGGGAGTGAGTGGATCAGGAGCAAAACAAACTAAAACGCAAAGAGGGTCCAGCTGCCACATTATCTGTGTGACAGGGGAAAGAGCAAAAGCCACTCGGTTTAGGTTTTCAGAAATGCATTGCAGGCCACCATGACAGAAAGAGACAGGTGTGAGGTGAGAGGCAGAGGATGGGGGAGGGGCGGGATCTTCAAGCTCAGGTCTGGTTGCCCCTCTGTTAGAGATCTGCTGCTGGTCTCTGGTTCAGACTGGCCAACCCCTAATCTGGAGCCTGACCCTACTGCTATTGTTTCCTGCCTGGCGTGTGAGATTCCAGTGCATACAGAGACACTGTCACAAGCAATGGCTTTGCCAAAACATAAATACATTTTTATAAATAATAAAATGGCATGATAAACAACACARGTTGGGGGAGGAAGGTGTAACCCTAGGCTTAATTACATCTAATAAGCCAAACATGAAGTCTTTAAAATTTTCTAAACATGCATTTACTCTCTTAGGTGTTTATTTTATGTGGAGGCCAGAGGACAACAGTTGGGAATTGGTCCTTTCTTTGTGTCGTTTGGGTTCCAGGGACGGAGCTCAGCTTGTCAGTCAAGCTTGACACTATCTCACAGATCACCCTGCTCTCAGTGCTACAGGCAGATGCCTCCGGGACTTGCTGGTTAAAATCACTCCTGTTGGCCGTGTGCCTGCTCTATGTAGCAACCGAGCTCAGCGGGGTTGACTCCATCATAGCTGAACTCTGGGGCTGATCTTTGTGAAGGTCTTGCTCTCACGTGGTATTTGCAAACCGTCAAATGCTGAGTGGTGATAGACAGGCTGTGGTAACGTGACACCTCTGAAGTCAGAGTGTGGAAATCACTGACATTTTCCCTGTAAATTTCCCTAGTATGGGATGAATGGCGAGAGAAACCTGTCTTTCCTTGCCGCCTCTCTTTGAGGAGGACAGCCACATAGCCTCAGGGACTTCTTTGCAGACTCTGCTCTATCAAGCACTGCAGGGTGACAAGCTATAGATATCCACTCTCTGGCATGTCTGACCCTGAGAGGCACAAATAATTCTGTCACCTCGTGTGTCAGCGATATTGCTGAAGTGTAGGGGCTGAGCTTCGTAGACGCGGCACCAAGAAGACACTGAGATACTGCATGGGATTTGAAGAGAGGGGTATTCGACTTCTTGTTGGAGCAATGGTACCCAACAGATTGCTCATTGTGATGMGTAGGGCAGAAGAGTAGAAAGTGATCCTGTATGTGCAACAGACCCTGGATAGGACTCAATGCGTGAGCAGTACGTGTCCCAGTAAATTTCAGCTTGAACGTACGTTCAGAATTCTTGAGAGTGAAGTGCTGGGAAAGCCCTGGTAGAATCAGGGAAAATTCCATCGAGCAAACAATGGAAAATAGTGTGAGGCTCCATCACTAACGGCCCTGTTCCTTTATACCCAACCTCACGAAGCCATCCAAGCGCATGGAAGGCAACAGAACTGTCTAATGCCCATATCCGCTACATGGTTTGTCAAATCCTAAAACTTAGTATATTCATTTCCATTTTGGTTTGGTCTTGGTGAGTATCTTTAATGGTTAGAAAGCCTTGCCCAGTTATGAAATTAGGCTTCCTTTTTCTTTACTCCATCCAGAAAGGTCTCTGAAGCCCTGGCCTCTTGCCCGAGAGCGTGTGTGTATACCCCAGGTGAGCATGCACGCACATCTCAGGATCGTCACCAGGTTGCCCTGTGACTTGTGACGGGGGTAGCTGCTCCCACTGGTGAGAGGTGCCCTGCTTCCAGCTTCTGGCTGGACAGAAACCTCGTTTCCTGGCTTCAGCTAGGAAACGAGGTTGTTCCCTGCCTCAGTTTCTTCCAAAGTTACATGGCAATAATAATTGTGACCCAGGTTAAATGGCATTTCAAAGCACCTTTCTTAGCTCCTAGCAGATGAGCTAGGATGATCAGCCAGTGACAGCAGAGGGGCAAAGGTATAGGCAGCTTTAGTCCTTTATAAAGTAGTCGATTACATGCAAGTATGAGTCCTTGTTTTTTAAGATTGACGTTACTATTTACGTGTATTAGTGTTTTACCTACATGTATGTCCATGGACCATATGCGTGCAGTGCCTGCAGGGGACAGAAGAGGGCGTAGGATCCCCTGGAAAAGCAATTATAGACAGTTTTTTAGCTACTGTGCGGGTGCTGGGATTTGAACCCTAATCCTCTGGAAAAGCAGTGAATGCTTTTAACTGCTAACCCATCTCTGCAGCTTGAGAATTCGAATCTTGACCACTTATAAATCCCAAAGGGAGCCAACTTTGGGGCAGTCCCTAGCCATTAGCAGCTCAGAGGGCCTCCAGAGACCTGCCCCATTGCCCGGCATGCAGCAGAGGAGACACCTGGCAGGGACCCAGTAGGCTCCAGGGCACACTTGTTACATAAAGGCCATTTAGTAATTCAGGCATGTGATGGTCAAATCAAAGTCCATTTTTCCTTTCTTTTTTGAAATCAAGTTCACTCTAATATTTGAGCTGGGTTTTTTTTGTTGTTGTTGTTTTTGTTTTTTTTTTGTTTTTTTTTTTTAGATAGTCTGGGTCATTTCTCTCCTTGTATGTGGTTTGGGTCTTCTTTAAAAGACCAGAGATCCACGCTTGCTTACTTGGCGAGCCTGTGACCTGGAGCCCTGCTTATTGAGGGACATGCCTTTGCTGGATGAGGGCCATTGCGGGTCCTTTACTGCCCCAGGTTTGRTTTGAATGTGACAGAACAGAATGTTTCTGTTGTGGTAGAGCTGAGGTTGATGCATAGGGCCGGACAAGGAGAGGTGTCCTTTTTCTTCAGCCATGTCATCTTTTGTAAAGATTGAAACCATTGCATCAAAGCACACCTCTGCTCCTCACCATCTTCTGTGACTSTGTGCAGTAAAAGGGTCTCCAGTCACCACCCCACTCAGTTTGCAAATAGCCAGAGCTTCTAGGACCGCTCTGTGTTTGTGGCTCTCCCCAAGAGTTCACACACACACACACACACACACACACACACACACCTTTCTCTTGGGTCAGCGCCTCCATGACTAGCTGTCTAGGTGAGGTGACCACAGTGCCCAGAAGGGCTGAGCACTTGGCTTCCCCCAACTCTGCTCATCCGRGATATCATCTGCACAGGCTCCTGTAGCGTTCTTAGGTAAAGAGCTTCTTTTTAAGGAAGTACTCCACAGGGAGATGGGATCAGTAGTTCAAGGCTATCCCCCACTCCCAGCCCCAGCTACATGATGAGTTTGAAGCCACCCTGGGTTTTGTAAAAACCCTGTTTCAAAAATGGGAAGAAAAAAAAARAAGAAGAAGAAGAAGAATCCCCACATCACCATGGGAGTCGCTATGGAATTTTACCCTAGTGCTCTTTGCCCTCGGGTCCTGGGAGAGGACACAGAGGGCTTCCACTCTCTGGGACCATGCTAATTTTTCCACACTTGCCTTCATGGAAGATCCCAGTCCATAACTAAGATGCAAACCGTTGATCCTACCCAAGTGCTAAACCAAATTAATAAGCATAGGAGCTCCTCCCTCAGCTAAAGAAGTCAGGATGTCCTGAACTGTAGGACTGARCCAGGTCTGCTCCCAAGCATAGGGAAGAGTAAGGCTGCGGCCGAGARATAGCTGGGCTCTGCTATGACCAAGMGATGGGGCCACACAAATCTGAGTGAGGAACACCAGGAGACTCGGGTCTTCAGAGAATTATTTCAGCTGCCGTGATGACTCAGAGACTGTCAAGAGTACGAGGAGGCTGCCAGGGATGAGAGTAAATATGGACAGCAGAGATGTGGTCCAGGGTTTGTTAATTTCCTCCACAGAAAAGATCCCCAGGAAAGAGCGAATGAAAGTCAAGTGACGGATATAAATGATAAATGATGATAACGCAGACAGAGAACATTTGACCCATCATGTTCRCATCTCAGCGTTCTGTATCCTCACATGCACGTAATACAGTGCAGACGTYTCTCCTGGCTACACTGGCCACAAGGAGCTCTAAAGGACTAAGTTCACATCCATCTGGAAAGGTTATTGGAAGATGATCCTGTCTTCAGGTGCAAAGCTCAGCGMGGCCTCAAACAAACCGTGCCTTTAACTGTGCACTCTATGCCTCTGGGTTAGAGGTCTCAGCTCAGCCCAAGCATCCCCTGGTTCCAGCCAGCTGCTGGGTGTTCTTAGCCCAAGTCCTCCTTCCAGGTCAAAGCTAGAGACAGACAAGTAAATGGACAGTTGCTCTGTTGAGATACCCAGCACAGTGTAGCTGGCCCTACCACCAAAGCACGATGCTTCTGTCCATGCCCAGGTTAGCTAATGGAGTCTAAGGACTAAAACAGCGGGATGTGAGCCACCCATACAGGACAGCGAAGAAGCCCGAAGCCTAGAGCAAAGCCATTGTGGAGAGCGGCAGTATGCTAGCCCCTGGGTGTAGATGAGGATATCCCTGGTCCCTGGGAGAAAACCATGTAGCTCTTGACTGTATTCCTAGCACCTGGCACCCAGCTCGGAAGGAAATAGCTGCCAGCAAACTGTGCACTAGATGAATCCAACCAGATCACTGGAAGGCAAGCTTTCCTGTGCTAGCATTGCTGGCCTATTTCCGGGACAATATATTAGCAGTGGACGCATGAAATGACCAAGACTCAGCTGYGAACACACAGAAGGACAAACAGTAAAGGAAGAAARCTCCTATATAGATGCTCTGGCGAGAATTAGCAATGCATTGGTTTACAGAGAACCTAGGCAAAAYGACAGCTCGCTGTGGGCAGCACAGGAGCCACGCATGCTGCCTCCCCTGGTAGTTTCTGGTAACTTCTCTTTGAGACTTAGTATGAGCCCGATACCAGCTGCTGCAAGAGAAAATGTGCCCACACTACTGCGCAGAGCACCTGGGCCTCAGAGGGCTCCCTCCATGTCACCTTTATGTCATCCCTGTCAATACAGGGAAAAAAATGTCGGGCAGGACCCAGGGCCCCCATCTTTTCATCAGATACATGGATACTCCATTCCCTGTGGCCACAGGTAACAAATGTGTCTCGTGAAGGCCTTGTGCCAGATCCTGCTCTGCCTAGAAACCCTGGAGGTGGCACAGGGTGGAAAGTGGCCAGTACCCGGAGTGCTGGAGTTCCCCCACTAGACCCGTCTACTCCCCCTGAG
>BDUI01003271.1:14845-31274 GCA_002335545.1 Apodemus speciosus | reverse complement strand
TCCCTTTCTCCCTTCTAGCTTCCCCTTCCTCCTGGGTTTCTTATTCAGCCCCCCTTCCCTACCTCACCCTCATCTGTCAGTCCCAAAGCCCTGGCTTCGCTCATTCTCTTTTTGACATTCTCCTTGAATAGATAAATGGATAACCTTTTTTTCCAAAGTTATATTCACACAAAAACTCGTACGTTTTATGAGTATCTTCTAAATGATTGATGGTTGTCCCTGTACATTTTCGAATAAGGCAATCAAAAGTACGTTTTACTCTTGCTACAGAGCAGTTTGTCTTTGCTTAGAAAGTATTTTAAAAAGAAAAAATCTACCCTTTAGCTCCCGTCCCAAAGCCAAGCCGCTGTTTATTCTTCTGAATGCCGAGAATAGAACCTTCGGACATCCCATTTCCAAAGCTGAGCTCTTGTTTGGTTTCTTGGAAAAGTGAATCAAATTGATGACCACTGCAGACCAGAACTGAGCTTTGAAAACACAGTCTGTGTATGACTGGCATCAGCAATCCAAAACAACACCTAATAGTTGCAGAGTTCGGGAATTGTGGCTGCTGAGGGTGGGGGCAGGGCGGGGCGGGGCGAGCCGGGGACGCAGCCTGAGCTTGCGCTCCTGCTGTTTCCAGGCTGGGTGGCTGAGAGCCTTCCTGTTGCCCCAGCGTCCTGTGCAGTCCCTGTCTCAGCCAGGCTAAGTTCTTCCGGTTGTTTTGTTGGTAGGCTCTGRCTGGGATTTTAGGGGATGACTGCCTACCTGCTGCGTCTACCCAAGGCCCCCTGCAACATTCTCTGCATGCCAGGGCTGGCTCAGAGACCCCAGTTTGTGCTTCTTTCCTCTCCCTAATTGACGTCCGGTTGCTGACCTGTCATTGATTACACCAGATGCTGTGCCCTTGGCAGTATCCGGGCATTGTGTGCGCTCCAGGCATGCCTGTGTAAGATGAGTCCCCATGGCTTCTGGGTACCCCCCAAACACACCAAGTCTTCCAGACTGGGCCATGTATCTATCATTCAAACACCAATTAACTCAGTTAGTGCTCTTTCTTAATTGTATAACCCCGCCGCTCCTGTGGCATGCACAGAACAGAGGCATTGCCTCCACCTCTGTCCATCAAGCATAGATGGACAAGCACAGCAAAGTTCTATGCTTGGGGTCCCGTCTGCCCCGCCCCCCACCCCAGGCTCTGCACTGGCTCAATCTGTTCCTATTCGCCTTGCACACTGGCCAAAGGAGACCCAAGAACGTGTGACGTGGTATGTGCTGTGGTTGGCCCTCCCAGGATTTCTGAATGACAGCATTCCTGTGGGCATAAAGCTGTCACCCCGGTGCCGTGACAGAGTGACCGCATCTCCTTTGAACTCTTATTCCCCAAACTTCTATTACTATAAACACTTCTCCAGAAAACATGTTCTTTCCAGACTGGTAAATTAGGCTAAGTTATGGAATGTTTGCCCGCCTGTGCAGGATTCTAGGGTCATGCTGCAGAGGGAAAGGAGAAGGGAGAAAAGAAAGGAAGGAAATACTGCATTCTTGAAACACACTAAGAGGGGCCGGAGATCAGGCTTCATGGTAGTGCCCTTGCCTGAGCATGTATGAAGAAGCCCCGATCCCATTCTAAAATAAACGGGTGAATTAAAAAAAAAAATAAGAAAAAGTACTAAGATTAACAAAAACGTTTAAGGCATGGATTTGAGAGGAAAATTATTTTGTGATAAGCTATGAAAGATAATATTCAGTATTTATTAATTAAATTTACTCCAACTGGAATAGGCAGTGTGAGTTTGGGCCGGGGAGAGTCCTGAGAGCAGTTTGGATTAAGTATTTAGAAGTGTTAAGAGCCTCTCTTTACATCCACTTTCAAGTTGGCGAGTTCACATCCAAAATGAAAACAGCAGGGGAGTGGTGCATTCGGTTGGTCCTTAGCTTTCTGTCCAGCCTTACAGCCAGTGAGACTCGTGGGAAGCTGCTGAGGAGGGCCTCAGAGAAACTGAATGATCCTTGGGAGAATTTCTCGGAGCCTCCAGTCTGGCATTGAGTTAGCACCGTGCATCCTGCCTTCCCGGCCATTGTGTGCGGCTGACATAGGACATGAGCGGGTGCACAATGTCACCCTGTGGAATTCCACAGAAGGCATTTAATCCTTCCTTACTCATGTGCCCCACTTGGTGTGAGATGCCAACTGTGCTGCCTTCCTTACAAGGAGTCCCCGTTCCCCATTCCCTCCCTAGAGCCCGTTTTCCCTGAAACCGTGCTGTCCTCGGGCCAGCACTCCCATGAATCATTCAAGCAGAAGGAGAAATGGGGATTTTCGAGCGAGAACATCGTTGTGGGCACTTGAATATACACAAAAATCAACAAGAAAACAAGCATCAAATGCCCGGTAGCAAGAGCCAGGTACTACCTGTCCTAATGTCGGTAATGTGGGCGTTACTTAAGACTGTTTTCCAGTCAGCCGTTGTGTTCTCGTCACCCCCATGAAGTATAGTTCCCATGTCACATCTCATTGGTCGCACGCAGGGTCTGAGGACCTTGCCTGGTCAGAATGGATAGGCAGAGCTGTCGAGCTGTGTGGCTCAGTACTGTGCTCATTCTGGGTCACGCTGATCCCTCCCCTCGATATTATCAAATAATATGGGTTTGACCTTTCTCATGAGACTAGTCCAGTCTCAGCCTCCCCTTAATTGTCTGGGCTACATTCAAGAGATAAGACCTACATTTATGCTATTGTGGGGAAAGCATTTATGCTGTTGTGGGGAGATAGTGTAATATTCTCCACACAGCTGCCAGAAAAAGAAAGTTTAGCCTTGACATGACTTCCGCATAACTTACAAAGAGCATTTTACTTGACTGTTTCCCCATGTCAGAACCTTCAGGACAAAGGGTCCCTGATAGCTTGGGGGCCTTCCCATGCTGGCCGAGCTATTTATTATGTCCCCCACTGGGTGGCCAGCTCTGTGTGTTAACTGTGGCTTTCCCCCCGGAACAAAGGCTACTCTGGAGACCGTGGAACTTGGGGATTCAGACTCATATGGACACATGAGGGTTTGTCACGTCACCTTGTTCCCTATTTCCGTTGCTTAGCTAAGAACTAGTCAGGGAAGGCTGAGGGTGCAAAAGAAAACCCAGACGAATGGGAGGCCCGTTTGCCCCTTGGCTTAATTTATACTTGCCCAGGACCYAGGCCCAGCCGCTCACCAGTCACACTGAGGGAAAGTACCAAAATACACATGATAGAAAACTGAACAGTGGAATCTGTAATCCTAACATCTAAAGACCATGTACACACCCACATATCCTTGATGGGATTCTGTAAATCAGCCGCTGAAGAGGTATTTTAGCTTTGGTTAGGAAAAGCTATGGAAAGAATGGGCTTGGGAAATGTCCCTAAGCTCTCCCAATAGTCCAGGTAATTGTTCTTGAATTTTCCTGGCCTGCCAGACTACCCTTGTTCAACTCAAGTAAGTTCTTTCAGCCTCCCTCAGCATAAAATGCCACCTCAGAACGCAGAAAGTCATCTGTAACTTCAGCTCAGGGCAGAAACGATGTGAGCTCAACATTGGTTTATATCCATAAGAAGAAATGTACGTGCTGGTTTGGGAAGTCACGAACGCCATCAGCATTTCTGTGCTTGGCATTTCTGATGTGATGGACAGCTCTATAAAACTTGCTGGTAAGATTAGAGGTTCACCAAGCCCTGCAGCTGCCCGGCTCCTCAGCAAGGCCCCCAGTGTGTAACAGAGGCCCCACGGCTCCCAGCATCTAAAAGGAAGTTAACAAACATAAAAGGAACTTCAAAGCGCGACCTCCTAATGGCACGGTACTGATCACTTAGCCTGTCTGTGCTCACTGGCTTGGTTAATTGATGCTCTTGCTTATGGCTGGAAGGTTAACTCYGGAGAGCCTGAGGCTTTGGCTCCATTTCTGTTGCTGCTGCCTGCTAAACGTTAACGTGAAACACCCTAGAACCCCAAGTGATGACGGTTTACGTGTTTGTGGTAAAGCCTGCAGGGAACTTAGAATGTGACTGTATTTGGAGATAAGACCTTGAAAGTGAGCAAAAGGTTAGGTGCCCATAAAAGTAGGATGTTAACCCAACTGGATGGTTTCTCTTCTAAGAACAGGAAGCGGGTAGTGGAATTTTCTTTCAGTTGAAACATTGCAAACTGGTAGATTTCAAATTATGTAGCGCAGAGTCCAGGGTTCTGCAAACAGGACTGGGGCTGAGGTTCCCCAGAGCAAAAGGCAGTAAGCCTGCCCTTGCTTCCAARCAGCGAAAACAGTGGTCGGGTGGAACTGGCTGTTTTAATTTTCAGTCACTTTTTTCTTAAACGTCAGTGCTTGAAGATGAGTGACGGCAAGATAATCCTGCGGCACAAAAGGAGGAGAAAACGGTAGTGCCGCTAGCTGCTCACAGTTCAAAACAGAGAACACAAAAGGATGAGAAAACGGTAGTGCCGCCGCTAGCCGCTCACAGTTCAAAACAGAGAACGATACTGAAGTCTGGCCATGTAAATAGTAAAAACTGCAGGCAGTATTGAGAAAGAGAGGCAAAGCAGTGGATGAACAGTACTGCAGAGGGACCTAGAGTCAGCTCCACGCGGTAGGGATGCAGAGTAGGRGTGCAGGGTGCCGMCGTTTGAAAATCTAGGCAGTGGGATGAGCAGCTTCAGGTGGTAATTCAAAAAGGAGATGYCAAAACTGTTCAGGTTACAGAAAGYGTGAACAAACTGAGCATCATAAAAAGTAGAAAGGAGCTAGGAGAGTGTCCCTCACCATCCACCAAACTGCAGGAGGATGGGGCCACGCCCACCCTTGGAACCCTGGACCTGTACTCTAGGGGCCCGTCCATCACAGAAACTAAGAAAGACCTATCGGACCCTTGTGGGAAATCTGCACAGCCTTTAAAGGTTTGTGGCAACCAGAATACGCCCCCTCAAAAAAAAAAAAAAAAAAAAAGCTGACCTCCAAACGGCAGGATGCCTCGTGCATGGGATAGAGGACCAGCTCGGCCACCACCCAGGAGGAGGATTCTGCAAGACGGATCCTCACCACCGGCTCAGGGACTGAGGAGAGTGGGCAGAGAAAGGAGCGGGCATGCCATCAGCCCTGAAGGGAGGCAGCGGAAGTGAAAGCAGGTGAATGAGAGCCTGTCACAACAGACTTCTGTGGAGAATGCACAAAACTCCGTGACTCAGAATTGTAAGAAACGGGACAACGAATATAAAAAGAAATTCCAGAAAACATGCAAATGTACATCAGCCCTTCAACACTAACCACTGGGGAAGTGTGAATCAGAACCCTATCCCCCCCTTCGACCCCCCGATTCCCCCAACAAAAGAGTTAATGAAAATGTGGGCAATTAGAACCCTTGTATGCTGCTAAGGGAAATATAAGCATTGTATCCACTAAGGAAAGCAATGTGTCAAGTCACCAGTGACCCAGCAGCTCCACTGCTGGGCATATTTACCCTGCACCAAATGTGAATGAGGGTGTGGCTTCTGTAACTGCAGCAGCAGCATTCACGGTGGCGAAAGGTAGGGGCAACCTGACAGTAAATCAGTCGACAGATGACAGCAAAGCAAACACAGCACTCCACACAGCGTACACAGCGTGTCTCCTGCCAGCAAAAGGAGATCCTGGTGCCTGCTCCACACAATGGAGACATCGCACCCAGTGCAGTAAGCCAGGCATGTGATATCCCCGGGACAGACACAGTTACAGAGACAGAACATGTGACCAGGGGTTCCTGCAGCAACTGCAAGGGAGCACGAGAATGGGAAGTCACTGTTTAGTGGTTACAGAGATTTGGTTTGGGATCCTGAGAAAGTTCTCGAAATTCCTAAGTGCTGGAAGTTTCACAGTACTGCGAATGTACTTTTATTGAAATGTGCAGTCAAAATAGCTAAAATGATAAATTAATAGTTTGTATATCTTATAAAAATGGCATCTTTATATAATTTTAGTACTAAGTTTTACCAAAAATAACAGATCATTGCAGAACTAACAAAGAGGGGAGTTATACACCCCACTTTGCAAGGCTTCCGATCTTAATCTAATCACTCATTTTGTCAACATGGATATTAAAAGTCTAGAATGAAACATTAGTGAATCAAATTTAGCAGTTTGCTAAAAATGTGCATAACCAAGAACCAGACTAAGAATCTGAGAGCAGTGAATGACAGGATTGGATCCTGCCTGTTGCTTTTTCCAGGAGCGTTAAAGACCATGAAAGATAATTGAGCAAACATGCCTCAAGAACCAGAAACACCTTCTTAACCTGTCCGTGTGAGGTGCTAAGAAGTAACTATGGTAAATTACTCAATAGTGAAAACCTCAGTGTAAGCTTCATGTCGTGTACAAGCACAGCAGCGCTACTGTCCTTTTCAACAGTGTTCTAGAGCAGCCAGTCGAGGAAACAGAATGGGGGCAGGGGAAGCCTTAACGGCTGAGAGAAACCATCCTTCCATGGTGTAATTGTCTATACAGACATATCCAGTGGAACAAAAAGACTACCACAGCTAAGTCCGCTGAGTCGAACACCACAGAATCCACCCCGGAGACTGACAGCAGAGCCCAAGATTATAATAGAGAAAATAGGAGGCAGCACTGGAATGGCCTTGTGCTAAGCCACTTTATTCCTGTGTCCGGGACAGTCAACAGTTCTGTGGATGACAGGCCAGGGCAGACTGTCGTGCCCAGGGCTAACTTCTCAGTGCGCCCTCAGAGAGGTATCGGGTTAAAGATGACCTGGGCAGTACCAGAGCTGAAAGGAATGTTAGAAGCTGCCTTAGACCAAGCTTTTTCCGCAAGAATACTGGACTAGTTCCCTGTCTCTGTGCTGAGACAAAATATCATACAATGGCAGCTTAAGGAAGGGAAGAGGGAGGGAGGGAGAGAGGGAGGAAGGAAGGAAGGAAACAAGCAAGCAAGCGTTATTCTGGCTCACAGTTTAGAATGCAGCCTGTCATGGGAAGTCACATTTCATCCAGTCAGGAACAGAGGGATAAGGTTGGATCCTCGGCTTGCTTTCTCCTTTCTGTTCAGTCCAGGCCTTGAGCCCCTGGAATGACGACTTTCACACTTAGAGTAGGTCTCCCTACCTCAGCTAACCCACGCTACAAACTTCCCCACAGATACGTCAGGAGGTTGCCTCCTGGATGATTATCAACCTATCAGGTTGGCAGCCAGTGATAGCAAACGCACACCTGTACACAAGACTCTGAGGCTAACTTATTGTACAGCAAAATGATCAATTATTCTGCACTGCTCTTGTGCCAAGCATATTGCATGATCTTAGGTACCACATGGTAACACTCATCAAGAAAGACATAGTCCTTGCCCATGTGAGAATGAGTCTCTTAAGAGAGAAGACTGGAAGCAGGTTTAAGAACAGCTGTGGTAGATGTTATGAAGAAGATGAAGTGCAGGAATGAAGTGAGGTGAGGGAGGCCCTTGCAGAGAGATGCTTTGGAACCACAGACTGAATAAAAATGAGGAGCTGGACAGACCTGTGCCCTGGTCTGGCAGAGCAAGCCTTGGGTGGGGAGAAGCAGTCAGCCTAGGATGGCCTAAAACAAGAAGGGGGGACTAAGGGAGGGAGGGAGGCCAGAGAAAGCAAATTAGGAAATGCAAGTAGGAAAGAGCTTTGTAGGGGAGAGAGGCTGCAATCCACAAGTTAAGTGATGCTTAACTGGTATATGGCTGACCACCAAGGGAGTTTAGGGTGGAGTCATGGTGGTGTCAGATTTCAATTGACATTTCAGTAGCTCACACTGCTGGGTGCAGGAGAAATGAAGAATGGCGGTTACCCCCCAACCCCCACTTGAATTCTGAGCATCCAGGACTTGTAGGACTCTACAATGAGTAGAGTCCTAACCAAGGACTACCTTGGTTATGACTAGGGGACTAGGGGAGAGGGACTGAAAGAACCATGTTTGCCTCAGCCTGTGGAAGAGAAACCTGTAGGATGACCACAGACAGTAGGAGAGACCTGCAAACATGCCCCCGGGGGCAGTGCCGGGTTGCAGCGTACTTTGGGAGTGTGCTGGCTAGCTTTTGTGTCAGCCTTACACAAGCTCGAGTCATCTAAGGCAAGGAAACCCCAACTTACAGAAGGCCTTCTTAAGATGGGCTGTAGGCAAGCCTGTCGGCATTTCCTCAGTTAGTGATTGATCAGGAAGAGCACAGGCCATTGTGGGCACTGCCAACCTGGGCTGGTGGTCCTGGACACTAGAAGTTTGCAGGCTCAGCAAGTCATGAAAAGCAAGCGGATAAGCAGCACCACTCCATAGCTGCTTCATCTGCTTCTGCTTCTAGGTTCCGGTCATGTCTGAGTTCCTATCCTGACTTCATTTGTTAATGAACAGTGATGTGGAAATGTAAGCCAAATAAACCCTTTCCTTCCCATGGTGCTTTAGTCATGGTGTTTCATCACCCAAAGACAGAGACACCCATAACCTGAGCCCCTGTTAATAAGGGGTAAGCTCTTGGTGTAAATATCCCCAGAGGCTGGGGAATGATACTCAACCAACTCAACTGAGCTGAGTCTGAACGTGGCACTGATCTTTCTTCTGGGCCTTTTGATAAACAAAGAAAAGGCCTAGTCTGCAGTGCTCTTGGTTTGACCCAGTGTCATCCGCCACTAGCTACCAAGGTTTAGTTAAATATAGTGATTTGTCATCCACGCCATAAAACATTAATGTTGGCAGCATGTTGGTCCCATGTAAGACCACACAAAAGTGAGGTTAGAGACTGTGGCTTGCCCTAGATTCATGCCAAGTCCTATTAAAGAACATGGCGTGCCTGGGATGGGGGGTTAGAGTTTTTGTTTTAAGAATGAAGGAACTAAGAGGGGCAGGAAAGAGACAAAGGGCGAGGGAAGGCTTTTGCTTTAATTTCAAGGACATCTCCTGCATCTCTCCTGCTTGAAATTCTTATCAGTGTAGTTGGAATCCTAGTGGTCAAGAGGAAGAAGCCGGAGGATCAGCAGTCTGTGTACACCCTGGCTACGAGGAAGCCTCCCTCTCAAAACTCTGAATAATAATAATGTTAATAGTGGTAGCTACCTTTTTTATTGCCTGGGGTCTGCAGTACTGTCTGCAGTTAACTCACTGTGTGGGGACAAGACTGGGGAAAGAGAACTTGTCCTTTGTCTACCTTTTGGGTTCTGCAGATCGCAGTGCCACCTTTCACTCACTTCCTGCATACGGGCTCTTTTCCCCATTTCCCTGCAGTGTCGTCTTTGTTCTCTGCAAACCTCCTGAGACCTCAATGCTATAATTACAACAATTCAGTCATTTTTATCACCTGCTTCTCCTTTTCAAATCTGTATCTCCCCCCCCCCATAGAGTCACTATGTTAATGTTCTTTTTAAAACTTGGAATTTAAGGATTATACTGAACTATCAGATTAAGTAGAAAGAGGCTTTCTTTCAGTGTACTGTTTGTTTTGTGTTGTTTTCTGACCCTATAAAATGATCCAGTCAGTAATCCATGTGCAAAACTGGGGTCCAAAGAGCTCTTAAAACCTGGGTGGAAATACGGCTGAATCACTCTATAGACCAGGTACGTACAGAGAGCAGCAGATTTGTCAACTGTGCGTCAAAACCCAGGTGCAATTAAACAAAACATCAATGCAGCGTGAACACGCAAGGAAGACAATAGCTTTTACATGGCAAAAGCTCATACAAGGCAAAGGGCAGAAGACGCAAACAGCATCCTGCAGCGTGCATTGCAAGGAGGGTAAAAGCATGAGGTGTGCTTCAAAGAGACAACTCAGTGGTGTGCCCATACTGTGGGGGTACACATGTGTCCACGAGTGTATATATGTGCGCCAAATGCTAGTTAGTATGTTCCCCTCTTCTGGCGTCCCCCAGGGAATCTCTAGCTCACACTCTTATCCGGAAGCATGTCTGTACAGGAAGGCAACAGTTAAATTCTGGAACAATTTCTTAAGCCAAAACTAAGATGAGTTTTTCTCTATTTCTTCTGCTGTCCATTTATTTTTTATTTCTAGAATGAACCCGTCTTTCTCCCTTGTTCCACACAACCACCATAGCTGCCCATCTTTCAACAGGCTTCACTCGTCAAGGTCCTCCAGATAGTATTGTCTAATTGTATAGTTGTCTAGTGGGAGATGGCCTGTAATCATCGCAATTAAGCCTGTCAGCCAGAGAGCGCCAGCAGTCAGCTGTGCCCCTTTTTGGTTTTGTAGGAAAAAGACAGTTGTATCCAGTAAGCATCTTAGTATTGACAAATGATAGTGTATTAGTCACAGTTTTTGTTCCTGTGACAAAATTCCTGAGGAAAAATGACACAAGAGGAAGGATATGTTGTGGCCCAGTACGTGGTTGGCTGGTCCTACTGTCTTGGGGCCACGGGCGGACAGAACCTCATGATTGGGGTGTATACCGCAGAGCAAAGCAAGCTTATAGCAGCTGGGAAGCATAGGGAGAGGGAAGGAGGAGCCGGGGCAGGACCCAAGCCAAGGACCCACCTCAGCCACCCACTCCTGCTAGGTTTTACCCCCTGAAGTTTCCAGCACTTCCCAAAGCAGCAGCGCCAGCTGAGGACTGAGTCTTCAACACAAGTCTGAAAAGCATTACACATGGCAGACATGGCAGAGGGATTGTGGCCAACTGTAGCACACCGCACTGCCCAGCGGCCCAGCTCTCTCTGTGACCGGATACTTTCAAAAAGCAATGAAGCGTCCAACTGTTAAGACCCTAGTTCCCCAAGTCCAACCTTGTCCCCTGGGCCACAAACTGGATTTTAGGAACCGTGCCTAACTTTGTATTCAACATGGAATCCCTCACTGGGTAGGCAGCCTGGCATGACATCATAGTTAATGTCATAATTAGAATCTAACAATGGGTATTTGAAGTAGCTCACTTAGAGCTCAGGTATCTTTGATGACCGCTGTCCCGGCTCCACCCGACAGCATGTCTGTCCTGATAGGAATGCCCTCGCTGTGATACAACTCAGGACTGTCAGTGGATTAATCTGGGGCCAGTGCGGCTTTGTTTTCCTTCATTTCATTTTACTTTTAACATCAAGAGTACTATAAGGACAAATGAAACTATGAAGAGCTTTGAAACATTTAAGATGTTTAAACTATCATTTTGTAAAGCATAAAAGGAGGATCACAGCAGTGGTGGCGCACGCCTTTACTCCCCGCACTTGGGAGGCAGAGGCAGGCGGATCTGAGTTCAAGGTCAGCTTGGGTTTTAGGACAGTCAAGGCTACACAGGCAAGGGAGGGTGGGGAGCTGATTTCCTGTGTTGCCACCGGCTATCTTAACTGTCAAGCTGTTTTCCCTTCTCTAGATTCCATCACCCAACACAAGGTCTGTGACTTTAACAACTACCAGCTAACACAATGAGACGGAGACATCTATGCTGCTGTCCTCAACACTCAAGAATAACAACTGGAGAGAAGGAACCAGCATAGACTTTAAGGCTTGGTGTCACATGTTACTTTGTATGCTGTGTTTTTTATCTTAGAGCGTGTGTGTTTGTGTGTGTATGTGTTGCTAGAGATTAAATCCAAGGCTTGCTAAGTAAGCTCTGTACTGTTGAACTACATCTCCAGCTTTTATCTTTAACACTCTTTTTATGTAATTTATTCATGACTCATATTGTATTTCAGAGAAGTCTGGGCCAGCACCAGTTGGGTTCTTTATACAGTACTGGTAATGATCATGATGAAAAGGTCATAGAACCTTTGTTTTCGAGATACTTTGTTCCCAATTATAGAATGGAAATTGATGGTCCTAAACAATCAAACAGCTCCCTAAATTCTTCTGGCTTGGATGCTGAGATCTTTCTTAGCGTATTGTGTCTAGATAGGAAAGACAATCATGCATTATTAAGATTATATTTATGTTCTGAGAAGCTTCTCAGAACAATTTATGAAGACAGGTATGAACACTTTGTGCACTGATACTATCTGCCTTCTGAATCTACCATTCAGCCTCTACTGACTGCCCTGAGGTTTCCTAAGGAAAGTCAGCTACTGGGGTAGAGTTCTGTCAAAGGTGTCCAACCCATGGTCCAGGTGTCAAACTTGTTCAACGGTATCTATGAATGTAGCTGATATAAAATTAAAATCATATTTAAAAGTATTATGAGATTTGTGTGTATATTCATTTCCCCCCAACCCCAGAGGGGTTGTAACTCAGTTGCACAGTTCTTCCTGGTGAACTCTTAGACAACCACATTGTATTACAATGTGAAAAGGCTGGACATGCCGTCATCAGGTTGGTCACTCTTCAGTGTGTTGACAGGGGGTCTCGCAGACTGGCCTGGAGCTTGCAGACCTCCTCCTGTTGGCATCCCCTGTGTTGGGCTGAGTCATGTGCCACCACCTGTCATGCTGCTCTGTCACCTAACAGACATTGAGTCCCAGTAAGCTTGAAGATTCTGCTTAGCTCATGTAGTTTTCTATGTTACGATTGGTTGCTCATGTCGGCTGCTATTTCCAAATCAGTAAGCATTAACTCCACTTCCAAAACCTTGTCATTTCTGAGATAAGCAATTAAATCATACAGTATGTGACTTCGTGGCATTGGCCTTTTTCCCTGTTTAAGTAATGCTCTCTGATGATTCATGTCATGTAGGTCAGTACATAAGTCCTTTTTGTTGCTAAACAGTATTCTATGGTATGGATACTTCACAGTTTTGCTCACAAATCCATAGCTTGAAGCTAAAGTAATGGTGTTAGAAAGTGGGGTTTGGGAGAAATGAGCAGCTCATAGAGCCCCGATTAATAGATCTAGATCAGTGCCTTATGAAAGAGACTCAGGGAAGCTCTTGCATCACATGAAGACACAGTAAGAAGATATCATCTCAGCAGCAGGAAGCAGACAGCCCTCCCTAGACACTGAATCTGCCAATGTCTTGATCTTGCACTTCTAGCATCTTCCTAACAAACAGAATAGACTAGTACTCACCTCTGACGACAGTTCCCATGTGAAATGACTCTAGATCCCACTGTGACATCAACACCACCAGGCTGAAATCTCAGAACATACTAGAGTATGTCAGTAGGACTGGATTTACTCAGTGTTTGGAATTCCTGAGAGGAAACTGATTTACCTCCCCCCCACCCCCGCTCCCTAAATTTTTAGTGTAAAATAGGGGGATTGCCAACCATACATCCTATCAAGCATGCAAAGATAGAAGTATGGAGCAGAAGCTCAGGAGCTGGCTTATACTGACCAATTAGGAGACAAGAAATGAAGAAAGACTGGGGAGACCGTTGAGAGGACTGCATGGCCAATGGGCTAATGCTGCTGGGAAAACAGGGATTTAGTGGAATCTAGAAGACTGTCAATCAATGTTCCATTTACTTCCCATGGGAAATAATGATCTAGTCTTCCTGCCCAATGTCAGCGGTAATTCCAGCCGTAGTGGTCTTTACCAGAGCCCCCCACACACACAGACCAGACCAGGATCCACCCCCATCCCTACCCCACAAATGACTTGTTTAAACCATACCCTAGATAACTCATGCACCATGAACTTTGTAGTCTACCGGTTCTGCTGGTCATTGGAAAGTTCCAGCACCCAGTCTGCATGAGAAAGATGAAGCACAGTCGTGAGAAGCAAAGAAAGATAAGGATGATCACTGCAAAGATTAGAGTCAAACCAAGACAGAAGGGAAAGTGTATAAATCCGCACTCGTGAAGTTTCACGGCTTGTGTCATTCCCATGCAGGCTAACAGCTTCAGGTCAGCATCCAAGGCGAGCTGCTGTCCCCTCTTTCTTTGCCTGTGTAAATCTCGTAAGAGTTTGTGATTTTGTTGCACATAGCAAGTGGTGATTCCTTGCTTCCTTATGTGACCTCTGGCAGACCTAGCTGATTAAATCTGTGACCCACTGACATCAGTCTCCAAATCTGTCAGTCCTCTCACTCCCTGGAGCTCAGGGATCCTGAAACCCACCCCTCTAATATATGGTGACAAGCCTCTACCGGAATCGGTCTAGGAGTCACCATGAGGAGGCCCTCCAGCATGCCTGCAGGGTACCTCAGTTTCCTTCTCAGTTGATTTTCTCCACATTGAATGTATTAAACTGGTTGAATTGCCCATAACCTCTTTGTACCGTGATTTCTAATGGTAATGGTTGCATTGGATAAATTTACTTTTTTTCCCTGATAATTTTTTGAGATTCTGGAATTCAAATTACTTTCGTGCATCTGAATAAATATAAAAGTCTAAAGATGAGCATCTCTTATCTCCTTGCCCATCGTAAGCCTCTGCTAGCTCATGTGAAGACAACCATTTCAAAAGCGACCCACCCACACAGACAAGCCTGGACCTGTGTACCTGTACGCTGTTGATAAATTGGCACCRTGTCTTGATTTGCACAGGTGGAAATCAAACCGAGAGCCTCCTGCATGCTAAACTAAGCAAGCACTCTAACATTAAGCTACATCCCCGGCCTTTGACACGATGGCTGGGGGAAGCAATTTGTTGATCACTGTGGAAACAAAGGTATCTATGTCCTGGATCCATGCGGTTTAACGTTAATAAAATCTTCGAAGGGTATGAATCCAGTTATTGACTTACTTTGCTGTTACTGTGGTAAAATAACTTTTGACAGTCAATTTTAGGGAACAAGAGTGTATAGTCCAGCATGGCGAGAAGTCAGGACAGCAGAGCCTGAGGCAGCTGGCCACACGTCACCCCATGCATAATGAGGAGCAGGGAGTAATGAGTGCTTACTGCTGCTTCCCCACGCATACAGTGGAGAGCATCTAACGACCATAACCCGCACAGGCACACCCCTCAATCCAGCTCCCAGGTGATCCTAGATTCTGTCAAGTTGTCATCACTCACCAATGTCATCACTCACCGTCGCATCAAGGATGTTCATTACAGCAACGCTTACTGCGAAACACCGAAACGAAATGGATGCCCAGCAAAAGGAAACAGTATTTTTAATTATTAGAAATCACTCTGGTGGAATGTCAGCCAGCACTTATAATTATGAAAAACAGTACAATGGAAGAAATATTTACAATATGAATTAAAAGTACAAAATTATACAATCCTACTAGAGTCCACCATGCCAGGTGTATATGCACAGGCCGGTGACATTCTAGGATGATAGCATGGAGAAACGATTTAAGTAAAACCAGACCATGGTTGATTTTTATGGTTCTTGTTGATGCTACAGTGTTTGTCCAGTAATACTTCTGGTGATTTCAAAATGCAAAATTCAGGCAACCTGCAGTCAAGATCAAAGCTCTCGGGCTCCAGGAAGGAGGAAAGAACTGAAATAAGATGTCAGCAGAACCAAGTCCCTTTTGGAGCCCTCGGGAGAAGCCCACCCCTGCCCCTGACCTTTCTTCCACCTTAGTTATGTGGAGGTAGTGTCTTCGCCTGTTCTCGCCACTCGGATTCTGTTTCCCAGTCCCCCGTTATGTTCAATTGAGGAATGATTACATGGACAACCCACAAAATCCAGGATATTGTCTATTGTCTTTATTTCAAAGTCAGCGAGGACCCCGCTTTCCCATATAACTCTGCAAACCACAGTTGCCAGGGTCCGGGTCAGGACATGGGTGTCTTCGCAAGGTCTTGATTCCACCTCCTGTACTGCTCCTCATCTCCCCACACTAAAACCAGAGGCCTGCCAAACAGCCAGTTTCTGGCAGGTCGTCCCCTATCCCTTCAACTGGTGAAATCACCATTACCACCTGCCCCGATGTCTAACAGCCTGGGGTACTGCCTGGGAGACATACCCTTATGGGAAAGGGAGCCAGGGCTCTGAGGGCTGTATTATTCTGAGTTATCTCCATCTGAAACAACTCATATTCCTAGCACAGATGAGAAAAATGTCTACTATACAGCCCTGAGTCCAGACAATGGAGACAATAGATAATTTATTCAGTTATTGTATGCTCAGCAATCGTTGGATTTAATTAAYATCAGGCTGCAAAGTCTATCTTAGAKTATCTGCAGAGTGTTAAATTCTCTGCTCTCAATGTTGCCRCTTYTCCTAATTTAAAGCTGTGAAAGTTTTACGTGTGCCAAGAAGACAGTATCTAGTTTTCTCCCTCTAATATTTGAACTGTTAACTGAAAGACAGTAATTAAAATTATTGACCTGAAACTAAACAAGAGCGCACACATATTCCACAGGCTAAACTAATATTTTATTTGGTACGAGTTCCCAGCTCAGGCGTTCCTATTTTCCCAAAGCCTTAAGACCTTCCAGGGGCGAGGCTCCACCTAGAATTCGAGGATACTGGCAGCTGCTGCTTTATTAATCTGGTTTCAATTTTTTAAGTATTTGGATTCACGGCTTATCTATGGGAACAAATGATTGTTCTATCTTGAAGAGTCCAGAGGGAAGATTTACTGAGAAAGTTAACTTCATACCCCCTTCTGTAGGCCAGCCAGCGCGATCCCAGCCAAAGTGAAGGAGGGGG
>BDUI01003270.1:41916-61542 GCA_002335545.1 Apodemus speciosus | reverse complement strand
TATCGATGTTGTCACAGGTGCCTTGTATTTTCTTTTCTGATTTTGTGATAAAACACCGACCCTGACAAAAACAGTTTAAGAGGAAAGGGGTTTATTTTAGCTCACCGTGGGATAGAGTCCATTATAGTAGGGGAGGGCGTGGCAGCAGAAAGGCCAGTGGAGCCAGACTATGAACCCCAAGGTCCACCCCAGTGATGTACTTTCTAACAAGACTCCCAGTACCAGCATCTGGGAATGAAGTACTTAAACACATGAGCCCACGGGGGCATTTCATATTCAAAGCATAAGCTCCATGGTCRCATCTGTACCCAGGGACACTGTGACATATGTACACACTGATGTGCACAGAGGTCSTGTCAGGCCTGAGCATGGCTTGGCTCAATGCATAGTGCTGCTACACACTCATGTCTATAACCTCCCAAATGCCCACACTTCCCCAGCTCAGGCATGGTTTCCACGCCCTTCYGGTGGCCCCTCCTCAGAGTTAGCCTCTATTGGGCTGTGTCCCTAGGACCTGGTTGTGCATGTGGACCAATGCTGGGCAGGTGGATGGACAGCTGGACTCACATGCCCCCAAATGCAGCTGTTGAGACCACCTGTCCCAGTCACTTAAGCCGGCAGGCTGGGGGCAGGCCCTCTGAGCCTGGGTGGCCTGTGATCCTTTCCTTATGGACTCTGGAGAAAGGCCTGCTCTCTGCTCTGGCCTGTCCCTTTCCTGCATGCCTGATGCCAGTGTGTCTACCCAGTTTGGGAAGAGTAGTGGCAGGTGGTAGCAGGCAGGATAGGGCATTGTGGCAGGAGGAAACTCCCCGGGTTTCTGTCCAGGGCACCCTGCATGCTGGGTGCAAGGCTACCAAGCAGGAGTGAGAAGCATGGGATCTTTCTGTGATGTGGCTCAAGTCTAGGGTGTGGGGGAGTAGAGTCATGGCTGTAGTCTTGGAGGCTTGGAAGACACTGGTCTAGGGTTCTTGGTCCCCTGCCCACTGAGCAGGCTTGTTTCCTGGCACCTGTCTCAGACAAGCTTTTCTGTCTCTGTCATTGGGGGAGGGGGCATGATTCATTCCCATTTCAGTAGGAGGAAAACAGATACATCTAAGCCAAGTTTGGCCTAGGTGGTCAAAGTTTGGCCTATGAGTCCAGCCTTCTCTCTGGCTGCAGTGCTACCCACTTGACACAGCAGTGTGAGCTAGCCTGATAKGATCTGCTGTGGCATAGCTGGGCTGGATAGGCTTAGGTCAGGGTTAGTTTCCCTGCCAGCTCCAGGGGCATTGGGTTGCTGGGGCCCCTTTCTATATCAGCTAGCTGTTCCTGCTTGTCCATCCAGAGGCCAGAGGAATAAAGTTTGGGCAACTATTGGCCCAGCCCCTGCAGGCCTACCAGGACCTCCCCACTTACCCAGCTCTTCCGGGTCTGGTTTGACTTAAGCCAGTCTTGGTGGAGCGGCAGCTGAGCGGATGTGGGGGGTGGCCCAAGCTCTCAGGAATGTGACCCTCCCCCTCTCTCCCAGCTAGCAGTCTCTTGGCCCAGAGACACAGGCCCCACCCTGGCTGGCCTCTCGCCCAGCTCCTAACAGAGCTAGCCTATGGCTGGGTGCTGGTTTTTGCTGCCCTTGCTGCCCCCAGGTCTGCTCTGTCCCCTTACTGTAGGGTACAAAGAAGGCCAAGCTCACTCTAGCCTTGTACCCAGAAGTAGAGAGGTAGGCCAGATGGGTTAGAAGCTGGAGGTAGATGCTAGGCTGCCTTGGCTGCACAGTGGGTAGAAGCAAGCTGCAGGTCCTGTGCCAGGAGACTGTGCCTGGGCCCAGCTGAGCTGGGCAGACGCGCCCCACGAGTCCCATCTTGAAAGCCCCCATGGGTCTCTCTGTTAATTAAATACATTTGTTTGGTAAAAGCAACTAAAAATACTTGCAGCACCAAGGCTGCAGGAGAGGAGCAGGCTAATTAGCGCCTGGCTTGTTTGGGATCTGAACTGTATTTCCGTGCTGATGAGATCCCCTTCTCCCTGCCACTTTCTTGCTGGGGTATCCCTCATCCCAAGATACCAAGGCCGGCCTTGGCTTCTGTGTGTGAGCCCCTGGTCTTGTTCCTCGGCTATACTGGTCACAAGGTCTCCTCCTGCCCTCTTGCCTCAGTCCTGCTTTCCTTCACAAGCCTCCTGGTGTCCCGTGACAGAGGCTCCTGCCTGCCAGGGTACCTGCAGCTTGCTGGTAGGCACCGTAGCCCGCTGTACCCTAYCACTGAGTGCTGGTGTCTGCATTGGTAGAGGAACCAAGGCACGCCCACCTGTCCAATGTGTCTTGTCCTATCTCCCTGTCCTTGGAGTAAACTGGGTCAAGGACAGTGAACTGGATCAGCCTTGGCTCATTCTTGAACCAGCCTGGTTCTTTCAGGGCTTTGGTGGGAAGGTGCTTGTTAGAGGGCTTGGACCTTTACATCGGGTAAGGTGGGTCTAGGATAGGGTGTTGTTGGCCTGCCTCATTGAGCACCCTTTGCTACTACAGATTCTGGTGGACCTTGCAAACCCCAGCGGCAGGCCAGCCCTGGCCTATGAGAGTGTGGTGGCTCAGGAGGGCAGCCCTATCCTGCGTGACCTGGTCCTCAGCCCCAACCGCCAGTACCTCTATGCTATGACGGAGAAGCAGGTAGGTGCTGCTGGCTGCTCCGCATGAGCTTTTAGGGTGGCTGGGGTGGGATCCCTAGTCAGAGATCCCAGTCATAAGGAAACTGAGAAATGGCTTGCCTGGAGCCAAGAGGCTGCTTTTCCCCCTGGAGGTGTCCTATTGGCTCCAAAACCTGACATGCCACTCTATAGGCAGCTAAGCAGTGGACCTGCTAAGAGGTGTGGTTATGAGGCTCCCTGCCATCCGTGTAGAGTAAGACTCCCCAGGCCCTACCACAGAAGACCCTCTTTCTCTCCGTGACCTCTAGCCATGGAAGTTGGTACTTGGGTGACTGCACTGTCCAAGCACAGGTGCCTTTGGAGGATTGACCTCAGACACTGGGCTGGGCTTACCTGGTTCAGGCTCTGGCTGTCTACAGTGGGTTGTGGCTATGTCCTTGGTGGACATGGCCAGCCCRATTTGCCTAGGTCTTCAAGGTATTCTTATGTGCCAGCCTTACCAGCTTGGTGCCTGTTCTTCCCCTCTATGTATTGGCGTCCCTAGGGCAAAGGGACAGGTGGTAATTGGAGGGGAGCAGGCAGGATGTTAGCTCTTGTTTCTCCTCTGCARTCCTTCTTGGTTCTGCCTCTGGGGTCCTGAGAACTGGGGAGACCCAGACTTGGCCTGCCCCTCTGAGCACCCTGGGGCTAGGCCTGGTCTTCCTTCACCAAGCTGACAGGTAGTCCAGGCCGTGAAGATGTCAGACAGGTGGCAGACGAAATGTGGTCACAGCTGTAGCTCTCGGCTAGCTGCCTGCTTTGGATCTCTTGTCCCTATGACGCACTTGGCCGAGGCAGGGTGACCCAGCCTGGCATTTGAATACACTGAGTTCCTTCCGGATGGGCTGGGAGCCTGGGCTGGGCCTAGATAGGCCTCACACTATGATCCTTCCCCAGGTGACGCGGGTACCTGTGGAAAGCTGTGTCCAGTATACTTCCTGTGAGCTGTGCCTGGGGTCCCGGGACCCCCACTGTGGCTGGTGTGTCCTGCACAGCATGTGAGTCTGGGAGGTCTGGCTTGAAGAGGTGGGTGACATTTGGCCTAGTGGCCCCTGGAAACCTGCTGTATGTATCTCAGATAGTCATAGCTGCCCTAGGTCTCATTTGACCCCACTGACGAGTGATGGGGATGTTATCAGGTGGGGGCAGAGGAGTCCATGCCCTTAGCCAAGGGGCCCCTCTCCAGTGACTGGAGACCTATAGGCCCAGCCTAGGCGTATTCTTCCTACAGCTGCTCTAGGCAGGATGCCTGTGAGCGAGCAGAAGAGCCGCAGCGTTTCGCCTCTGACCTGCTGCAGTGTGTGCAGTTGACTGTCCAGCCACGCAATGTGTCAGTCACCATGTCCCAGGTGCCGGTGAGTGTGGCTGTTGGAGGTGGCTGGGAGGGCGCAGTAGGTGGAGYGAGTGGGGCAGGTAACCACTCACCAGTTCCTCTGCATGGCCAGCTCGTGCTGCAGGCCTGGAATGTGCCTGACCTCTCAGCTGGGGTCAACTGCTCCTTTGAGGACTTCACGGAGACTGAGAGCGTCCTGGAAGATGGCCGCATCCATTGCCACTCACCTTCTGCCCGGGAAGTGGCGCCCATTACACAGGGTCAGGGTGAGTGGGCACTTCCTGCTCAGCGGTTGCAGGTGTGGGAGGTGTGTGGAACCAGACAAGGCTTCAGACTGGGTCAGAGTGGGGGTGGGGGTATCTGCGCTGCATGTGAGGAAGGCCTGGTGGTGGTTTGAGCACATGCCTTTCTGCCTGCTATGGTCCGTTTTCAGTCACTGCTTGGCAAGCAGCCCAATGAGTCCATTCAGCCCAACCTTCATGAGGGATCCGTGTTCTGATTCCTTACTGGCCGATTAAGGAAGGGGCTCAGCCACCTGAGGCCTAGGCTAGAGGAGTGAGGGGTTGGTTTATATCTGGGCTTTCTCTGTGGGTGCCAGGTCTGTGGTCTGTGGCCCTGGTGGCTTAGCCTTTATGTTCTGCAGGAGACCAGCGGGTGGTGAAGCTCTACCTCAAGTCCAAGGAGACAGGGAAGAAGTTTGCGTCTGTGGACTTTGTCTTCTATAACTGCAGTGTTCACCAGTCGTGAGTGTTCCTAGATCCTGTCCTTGCTGCAGTAGCATCCCTGTGGTCTTGCTGCAAACACTTCTTTGCAGGCCTGCTTTCCTACAGCTGACATCCAATCAGACAGACAGGATAAGAGGCCCCACAAAAGCAGCTAGCTGGGCAGCATGGAAGGATGCTATGACTGGCATTGCAGCACCCGTGAAGAGCTGTTTAGGAACTGGGCAGGAGTRAGATATGACCTATGAGAAAAGCCCTGCTGGCCACCAGAGTGGAGCCAGGGGCTCCAAGGGAGACATTGATCTGGGCCATTGTGGAACCCAGACATGACAGCTCAGTGTGTGCTGACTCTGGGCCTGGAAATAGTTGCTACATAATAGGACACCCTACCAGGCATTGACTTCTGCTTGGTTCTTGGGGCTTCTGGGTGGGGCACAGGGAGTTGGGCAGGGTCAGCATTGTTTGCTTCTTTCCATCTTAGCAGTGAGTACCTGGCTTCAGATACAAGGAAGCTGGGAACATGTTAAGGTCCATTACTAGCCAGGGCACTGGTCAAGAGAGGGTCCTTGGAAGACCAGGACAAAGGTGGGGATTTCAGAGAGAATTATAGCAGGCTTGGCGGGACATGGGGTTGGCTGGCTTTTCAATGTTGTTTTCATTTCTTGAGAGACTCCCAGGGCTTTCGTGGCGTTGTCTTCAGGAGCAAGGTGGCTAGAACTGGTAGGGCTGTCCTGTAGGGCAGGGAGGTGTGCTCTGGAGGCCGTGAGGCTGTCTCTTCGCAAGCCCCAGGATGGTGAGATGCACGTTGTTCCTACCCAAGTAGAACATGCTTGGGTAGGACAGGCGGAGGYGGACTGAGATCTGAGCAGTTAGGGGAGCCGCTCCCCATGAGCACCATTGAAGTAGGGGGTATGACATGTGCTTCTGCTGTGCTTACAAGTACATTCTGGTTCTGTCATGGTGGCCAGGGGTCACTGCAGTGATCAGTACTGGGTTGAAGAGGAAGAGAGTCAGGGGAGGTAAGACCATTCTCAATGAGGCCTGTGCAGCAGGCAGCAAGTCTGGTGACCTTCTCTGTCAGGGTCAGCCGTTGCAAAGGCCCTGAGGTGACACTTCAAGGAAAAGTAAGCAGCACCGTTAGGTCTTCATGGTGGAAGCACAAGCGGAAACTCCCTAGGCCTAACTGTCCCATTTCCCCTCCCTGTAGCTGCCTGGCATGTGTCAACGGCTCCTTCCCCTGCCACTGGTGCAAATACCGCCACGTTTGCACCAACAATGCGGCCGACTGTGCCTTTCTGGAAGGCCGTGTCAACATGTCGGAGGTAAGGCTGGATAAGTGGCCTGGAGGCTTCAGAAGTGCCTCAGGGTATCCAACAATACCCATGGGTGGCTAGTGTGCCAGTTGTATACTATGAGGTGTGATCGAGATGGGGACAACTTCCTGAATGTCAAAGCCTGCAGCCAAACTGGGACCRTTTGCTGGTGGTCATGGGTGTCCTTTGTTGACCTAGGGAGATAGAGGCCCTATGGTAGCTTGTGCCAGAGTAGCCTGATGTTTCATAATAGTTCTTTTCCCAGACAGGAAGGGAAGTTAACAGTGGAGCTGAGGGGCTTTCTGAAGCTCCACATGAGTCTGACTGTATGAGTGGCAAGCCACTTCTCCTGGAACCTATGACATCCTGGGCATACAGGATGGGAAGTTGGGACAGGATCCTTGGGCCCATGTTGTTGTGGGGCCAGGACTTAAGTCAGGACCCATTCGTTTCACTGTGAATTCTGTGCTGGGTGTGGGAAGGGGAGGCCATGAATTCTCTCACTTGGGTCTGTGGGAGCCACAGCCAGACAACTTATCTGGAAAGCATGGCAGAAGGTCATGTGTGAGTGAGGCCCCATGAGCTGCCCTCCTCTGTCCCTCCCTGGGACCCTCCTTCCTGTACCCTCCCATTATCCTGCTGCTTCCTGACCTGATGTCCCCTAGGACAAGGTGGCAGTAAAAACCAAGACCCTGGACCTAATGGTGATGGGAGCTGTGACAGTGGGTGGAGCTGGGGACACAGTGAGGTTAGAGGCAGTGTTGCTAGGAGGGTGGCAGTTGGAGAACTGGATCACAGGATCTAGGGTAGGAAGTAGGAGACAAGTCAGGGGCCTTGAGACCTGGCCAGAGCTGGCCTAAGGCCACTTCCAGAGGCCTGTGCAGTGCCCCAGAGATAGCAATGTGCTAGTAGAAAGCAGGGGAGACCCCTGTTGGTGGTTCCTGAAGCCAAGGTGGTCCAGTTTTTTTCTCTGGTGTCCCTCTAATCCTGCTCTGAGTAGCCCATCACCTCTAGGAAGTTTATTAACAGAGGAAACTCTCCTGGAGTGAACCCACTCAGGTTCTCATACCCAAGCAGCCATAGCATTCTCAGTGGGATGGGCAGCATAGGGCCAGGTTTGTCTGCACAGGGCTAGGGTCAGGGAAGGGGCTTTTGGGGAACGGGTTGATCCCATGTATGCATATTCTAATTTAGTTGCAGCTTTGTATGGAAGATCAGCTGTGATATACACCCATAGACAGAGTATACACAATGGCAGGCAGCGTGCCCCATCTCCCAGCCTCTGGCTCTGGGGGACCTCATGCAGATTCATGTAGTCCTGTGACTTTCTAACCCAAGATCCTTTTCTGTGCCCAGAATACTGACTTGAAGATGCAGAAGGACCTGTAAGCACTCACCTTGCCACCCTGTACTCAGGGGCATGCCGAACAGGTAGTGAGATAGGCACCCAGCATGGGGTGGTAGGCCCTAGAGGGAACCTCACAGAAGCCTAGTCATCAGAGCTCACGCTGACAGTCCTGGCAGGYTGGCATGTCCTAGTAGTTCCACGTGCCAACTTTGCTGTAGGGTGGAAAGTGGCCTTCCACAAAAGACCCATCATGTGGCCTCCCAAGTGGCCTGCTGGGTCTCACTCTGGACTTCTCTGCCTTGCTGAGCCCTAGGATGACCTCTGAGTTCCCAACAGGGAAGTAGACTTGTCTACGTGAGGGAGAAAGCTGTGGTCAGATGACTAGGAAGCTGACCCGAGTCCTAAAACATCCTCTTGTCTTGGCCACTTCCAGGTTGGTTCTGGAGTGAAGGCATAATCAGGAGCCCTTAGGCAGGGGCACTGGTTCCACTCCTAGTGTCTGCCAGTGTCTTTCAGGGCTGCTGGTCCCTGAGACAATAGACCCCAAAGACTCTGTGACCTCCTCTCAGCAGGGCCCGAGGTACAAGTAGCTGGTGGGATTAATTCAGCTTGACCCTGTGTGCCCCACGGGTCCCGCTCAGCCTGGCCTGTGAGTTCTAGAAACCATGTTTGGAAGATGCTCTGCTGGGCTTGGCTAGATCAGGAGGCTAGGTGAGGTGGAAGCCACACCCGGAGGCCCGAACAGGTCTTCCATCCAGAGTGGATCAAGAGCTGGGAGGACAGTGTTGGGTTAGTGGGGCAAGCAGGAGGGTCTGGCTAGGCTCCATTCAGCCATGTCTGCCCTCTGCTGTGCTCACGCGAGGGTTTTGCAGGGCTCAGAGGGCAATGCCGGGCTCTGGGCCTGGTATGTTATACTAGGTGGATGGTAAGCTCAGCTCAGAGTGGCTGTCGGGGGCCCAGGGGAGGCTGAGACTAAGTCCATGCTRTTCTCTCAGCTGGGTCCCATCACAGCCTGAGTCTTGAGGTACGGTCACAAAGTGCTCCTCAGATGGTATGGGAGACAGCAGTGTGGATGTGGCCCTGCATACCAGTGTCTTCACCAGGGCTGCCACCTGAGTGGGGGCTGGTGGCCAGTCTTGCCCACTGAGCCTGTCCAGATCTTCTGTGGTCAAACCATAAGAGGCTGGGTCGGAGATCAGGCCCTCCGGGCCCCACAGAGCAGAGCAGACCCTGGGCCTATATCTTGGGAGCCAAGGCAGTCTCCAGGGATCAGGCCTGTTTTCAGCATCCCTATTTAAAGCTGCTCCACAGGCTCCCACRGGGCGCCTCCTCCTGAGGCTGCTGCCAGCCATGCTGCAAGCAAGCCGGGCGTTGCATCAGTTATTGTTGCTGAAACCCTGGCCCTGGGGGGCCCTGGCTGTTTTTCTGCAGGGCCCAGGCTATTTTTACACTCCCGGACTCCCAGTGAGAGCCTGCTACCCCAGCACCGTTTTGGCTCCCGCCTCGGTCTTTGTAGCTATGGGCCAGATGGGGTACCTGTGAAGAGTGGGGTCCGAGGATATGGCAGGAGTGAAAGGCTGGCCCCATGCAGCCGCAGCCTGGTTGGAGCAGGACCTGAAGACCACTATCTTCGMAGTGCCCAGATACATAGTGACACAGGGAACCTGGGCTTCGGGAGCCACCAGAGACTGGGYCACAGTGGAAACTTGCCCCTCTTGCTGCCCCCAGACCCAGCTCAGCCAGTGTTTTGCTGTCCTCAGGACTGCCCGCAGATCCTGCCTTCTACCCACATCTATGTGCCAGTGGGTGTGGTGAAGCCCATCACCCTGGCCGCACGGAACCTGCCGCAGCCACAGTCGGGTCAGCGAGGGTATGAGTGCCTTTTCCACATCCCAGGCAGCCCGGCCCGAGTCACTGCACTGCGCTTCAACAGCTCCAGCCTGCAGTGCCAGAACTCCTCGGTGAGAGAATAGCAGTGGGATGGGCAGTGGGTGCGCCGTGCTTTGGAGGGGGCCATTGCCCGCCCCGTCCCAGGCCTTGTTTGTTAGCAAAGAAAGGCCAAGGTGGCTTATGTGGCCAGGTGGACCCTCGGAAGATCTGAGGGTTCTGTTGGCTTCCTGGCCAACACTSAGTCCTTGGGTGAGTRTGGGTGGTGTAGCTGAGTGGGATGGTGGTGGGGCTGCACCATCAGGTTCTTAAGTGAAATAGCCAGGTAAAGTGGCCATAGCCTGTGTCTGTGTGCTTTGGCCACAGAGGAAGACTACCCACAGCATGGCCATCTGAAGACGAGCAGGGGGCCTTACTGGGCAGGTAGGGAAAACCCATGGCGGAAATCTCATATCATAGCGACATTTGCAAAGTTGCCACTGAGCTTAGCAAATGTGGTACTGAGGACTTTTCTAGAGCAGAGTTCTTTAGAGAACAAACCCTTTCTGGTGCACAGGACACCTGAGCTCAGGTTTTGAGCTCTCCTCTGGCCCAGGCCTCATTTCCCCCTGTCCAGGAAGTGTATCGTCAGGAGGACAATGAATTTTTTGGAACAGGCTTAGGCCCAGATCAGCAGAGCTGTTGTTGGCATGATTTTAGTTGTCCCCACCCCTGGTTCCAGCAGCCCTTGGCTGGCAGGGATCTCCTACAGAGCAGGAGCTGGGGTCAGAGTAGACAGCTATCTGCCAAACAGGGAGGGCTGTCCTCTCCCCTTTCGCTTCCCATCCTTCTCTCATTGGCCCCTCACATAACCTGCACCCCCACACACACACGCACTCCCCTCTGACTCTTATCACCCCTTCTTGYTTCTGCTTCCTGTGTCTCTCCATTCCTGTATCTGCTGTCCTCTTCACTGCAGACCCCCATTTATCTTCCCTTCAGCAGTGTTTAAAGGGAAGAAAGGGTATCAGGAAATTTGATAGGTTCCAATTAAATTCCTTGAGATAAAATAGTGATGAATTGCTGAGCCACCCCTCTGAGATGCCAAGCTGCATGACTGGGCCCAGTGCAGTAAGGAGCTGAGGTCATCAGCTGCACAAAGTGGGAGGCAGCTGAGCCAGGCCGGCCCTTGAGAGGGGCTGTTCCCCTAAGTGCCAGCCAGCCTGGGAGAGGCGGAAGCAGCACTTCTTCCCAGGACGGTGGTCTTTTGACCTATGCACAGGCTGTGGAGTCACAGATACCTCACACCTCAGAAGTCCTGGCCTCCTCAGCAGAGACTCATGTTCTCAGAGCTTTCCTGATGCTTTTGGGCTCAGCTGGCCCTACTCTCCAAGACAGCTGACTGCACCTCTCAGGCAAGTCGGCCCTGCTGTTGGAAGTAGTGTCTGAGTTAGCCTCAGAGGATAACATAGGGAGACTGGCAGTCATGTGGTTTCTTCATGACTGTGAGAGACAGWACGTGACAGGAGGGAGCAAGGCCATAGAGCTAGAAAAGAAGCCACGTGTGGAAAGATGACCAGAAGAGATGTGTGTGTTCTAGTCCAGCTTGCATGTAGGCAAGCCCATTCAGTAGTCAGTTTCAAAGGTGTTGAGGGGCCCCCTCAGGCACCATTGACCCTCCATGTAGCATGACCACTGTACCTGCTTCCAACAGTACTCCTATGAGGGGAATGATGTCAGCGACCTGCCTGTGAACCTGTCGGTTGTGTGGAATGGCAACTTTGTCATTGACAACCCCCAGAACATCCAGGGTGAGTAGCGGGTCTGGTGGCCTGGGTGGGCAGATGGTGGATGGTCCGTGCTGACTAACCTTCCCACCATCATAGCCCACCTCTACAAGTGCCCAGCCTTGCGCCAGAGCTGCGGCCTCTGCCTCAAGGCGGACCCCCGCTTTGAGTGTGGCTGGTGCGTAGCTGAGCGCCGCTGTTCCCTACGCCACCACTGCCCAGCTGACTCACCAGCCTCCTGGATGCATGCCCACCATGGCAGCAGCCGCTGCACAGACCCCAAGATTCTCAAGGTAGGAGCTAGAGACCCAGTCCAACACCTAGCCCCACTCCTGTAAGCCCACCCCGTATCTCCTCCCACCTGGCAAGGTAGACCTTGCTATGCCCACCCCAGCCTCTGCCTTCCTGCAGCTGTCCCCAGAGACAGGCCCTCGGCAGGGAGGGACTCGACTAACCATCACTGGTGAGAATCTGGGCCTCCGGTTTGAGGATGTACGGCTAGGCGTGCACGTGGGCAAGGTGCTTTGCAGCCCTGTGGAGAGCGAGTACATCAGCGCAGAACAGTAAGGCAGACTAGGGTGGGTGGTGAGGGCCTAGGTGGCCTGGGGGCGTTTTTGAAGTGCTGAGCCCCACCATGCCCACAGGATCGTCTGTGAGATCGGAGATGCCAGCACACTGCGGGCCCACGATGCCCTGGTGGAGGTGTGTGTGCGGGACTGCTCCCTCCACTACCGAGCACTGTCCCCTAAACGCTTCACCTTCGTGGTAAGCCCCACCCCACTGCCCTCTGCTTYCTCTGCCCCCAGAAAGTAGTTAAGGGTACTGCAGAAGTAGGCCTGGACTCATCTSTAATATAAGATGCTGCCCCTGTTGCCCATACCCAGCCACAAGGGAGTGGTTACCCCTGCCCCCAGGGCTGACTGTGTGGGAACACAGGGTAAGGGGCCCAGATGCTAGAGTGTGCACCTAAGAGGGGATTAATTCCCTCTAACAAGTCATCTTCCTGCAGACACCGACCTTCTACCGTGTGAGTCCCTCCCGTGGCCCTCTGTCTGGAGGTACCTGGATTGGCATTGAAGGGAACCATCTGAATGCAGGCAGTGATGTAGCTGTGTCCATCGGCGGTCGGCCCTGCTCCTTCTCCTGGTATGGGGTGAGAGGAGTCAAGGGACACGGGGCTTTTCCTTCTGGCTCTGCTGTCCCCTCCTGTTGTCTGGGCAACAGCTATGGAAAACCTGGTTGGGGTGATCACTATGGAAACCTAGAGGCAGGAGAGGTTGCCATGGAGATAGGGGGCCAGCCTCCAGAGTAGGAAGGGGGTGTGGCCTGGCCTCAGGGGTACTACCTGTTGGCTCCAGTAGCTCCTCCTAAGAAGAGGGGGACATCTCTCTTACAAGCAAAATAAAAAGTATTTTTAAAAAGTTTAATAGAGAAAACAGACATCTTAACAAAAGCCTCCAGGCTTGAAGTGGATAATTTTAGATTAAGGATGATAATGGAAAGGCCCTTTAAATATTTTCCTGTGGTAATTACCCATTATCAAACTAATCATTGGTGTTTGTAGTCTGGAGGCTGCAGTAATATAGCGAAGGGACAGGGCCTCAGAGCAGGTATTGCCTTGCTGACTGCTAATGAAGGTGGCCTGTGACCCCATGCCCCGGGCCAGCTTACTGTTGCTAGGAGCAAGGTCTTTTCCAGGCGTGTACTGTAGGGAAGAAGGAGCTGGTTTGTCCAAAGCACTTGGTAGTAGTGGGACTCTGTGCTCAGGGGTCTGAGGAAGGCAGTGCTGGCAGCTGGGAAGGGTTAGGTCTGCAGTTTAGTCTCTTTGACCTCCAGARCAATAGCCTGTCTTTATCCCAGGCCTGGYAGGGTAGACTAGGATGGCTGGCTGGTACTTGTTAGAAGACAGGCTTGTCCAGGGTCTCCTGAATAGTCAGCAGCCGTAGGCAGGGTCCATTTCATCCATCTGCATTAGAGATTATGTCATTAGAGTGCGGTGGAGGGCAAGACCAAATGTAGATGAGACCCAAGGAGGGGACGGAGAGAGGCCAGTCAGGGTTAGGGTAGGACCAACACTGGTGGGCATTCAAAGGTCAACGTAGTCATCCCARTAGCCACCTGAGGAGGCCCACGCCGTTCCCTGGTGCCAGTTCTCAGCCACCAGTGGAGAGCTGCTGATGTGTTGACACACTGCCCTCACAGTGCCCGCACCCATCTTGACCCCATCCCAGGAGAAAYTCACGAGAGATCCGCTGCCTGACGCCGCCTGGGCAGGCTCCTGGCAGCGCCCCTATTGTTATCAACATCAACCGCGCCCAGCTCTCCAACCCCGAGGTGAAGTACAACTATACTGAAGACCCTACTATCCTGAGGATCGACCCCGAGTGGAGCATCAACAGGTAGGAGACCTGCCGTGAAGCCAGAATCACCTCCGTGTCCCCCACCCTGGGTCAGGGAGTACCTCTCCAGGGTGTTCTATAGAGGTTTGTTCAATGGCAGCCTCCTAAAATTGTTAATCTTGGCAAGCTATGCTCTGGCTGGGCTGTGACCCACCTGCTCACACAGGAAGAGTCTGTCTCTTGCATTTCTAGGCCTAGGGCATTGTCTGATTCCTCTCTTCTTCCTTTAGTGGTGGGACCCTCCTAACAGTCACAGGCACCAACCTGGCCACTGTCCGTGAACCTCGAATCCGGGCCAAGTATGGAGGCATTGAGAGGGAAAATGTGAGTGGATGCCCTATGCCTCTGATCCCTACCTCACTCTGTTCTGTTCTCCCTCCCCTCCTGGCCATATGGGTATTTCCTAGAGCGGTAACCACGGCTGCTAACAGCCCTGCTTCTGCCTCCCCTTGCTTACCTGTCTGTGCAGAAGCTTTGAGGACAAAGTGGTCAGCTAGGGGTGATCCCTGAGCCTGTCCCGCCCTCAGATTACAGAGAACGGACATCTGGAACATGTGCTTCCTTGGTGCCTGACCATCTACACAGGGAGCCGTCATTCCCAGGGTGGGGCTGTTATTGGGTAGCTGGCCCACAATGGGAGAGCTAGCCTGCCTGAGGTCCTGGTCCCTGTGTCCCAGAGCTGCATGGTGTACAATGACACCACCATGGTGTGCCGGGCGCCATCTGTAGACAACCCAAAACGCAGCCCGCCRGAACTGGGAGAGCGGCCAGATGAGATTGGTTTCATCATGGACAATGTACGCACGCTGCTGGTACTCAACAGCTCCTCATTCCTCTACTACCCGGACCCTGTACTGGAGCCACTCAGTCCTACTGGGCTCTTAGAGCTGAAGCCCAGCTCCCCACTCATCCTCAAGGTACGTCTCAGCCACTGTGCCTCCTGCTGGAGAGGCTRCTCTGGGATGGGGCTGGTGGAGACCTCAGGATTGCCCTCATTTCTCCCTGACCTCTGTAGGGGCGGAATCTCCTACCACCTGCTCCTGGCAATTCCCGGCTCAACTACACGGTGCTCATTGGCTCCACACCTTGTATCCTCACTGTGTCTGAGACACAGCTGCTGTGTGAAGCACCCAACCTCACAGGACAGCACAAAGTCACGGTACATACCCTAACCTTTCTTTATGCAGAGAGCCCAGAAATCCCTGTCAGTCTATCTGTGGTCTCCTAGAACCACCCTCCTGACCTACTGACCCTACCTCCCCTAAAGAGACCCCACTTCTGAGAAAACCCCTGTGGAATTGAGTTCTAATGCAGGTCCCATTCAGTCCTTGCCATCTTTCCTACTCGGAGCCCCTCTCGCGACTGGTAGCTTCTGTGTTAACTAGCTGGGCATCTGTCTGTTCATGCCCCAGCATCTTGCACCATTAGCACTTTTGTCACCTGCTGGAAAGATGCTGCCCACAGCCAGGTAGATAGATGTTGTGGGTGACTTAAGGACCGYCGCACGGGGCCTCAGGCTCTGAGGGGCTGATGTCCTCTGAGTACTTCTATCCCATCTGGCAGGTGCGGGCCGGGGGCTTCGAGTTCTCACCCGGGATGCTGCAGGTGTATTCAGACAGCCTGCTGACACTGCCGGCCATTGTGGGGATCGGTGGGGGCGGTGGCCTCTTGCTGCTGGTCATCGTGGCTGTGCTCATCGCCTACAAACGCAAATCCCGGGATGCTGACCGTACCCTCAAGCGGCTGCAGCTCCAGATGGACAACCTGGAGTCCCGGGTGGCCCTCGAATGCAAGGAAGGTCAGCAGGGAGATGGGTGGGGCCAGAGCCGGGGAGGGAGTCTGAATGCGAGTTAGTCACCACTGGGCTCTGGCTCAGTCCAAGGGAAACTGAGGCACAGACAGGCACTTGATTTCTTTAAGGTCAGGGCCAGTGATCCTAGCCACACAGTGGTGAGACTAGGACTGAGAAGGGGAAGGGAGACMTCAAATGTGCTGCCCGTAACCTCACATTGCCCCAACCCCACATTTGGGCACAGCCTTTGCAGAGCTACAGACGGACATCCATGAGTTGACCAGCGACCTGGATGGTGCTGGCATCCCATTCCTTGACTACCGCACATATGCCATGCGAGTGCTGTTTCCTGGGATTGAGGACCATCCTGTACTGAAGGAGATGGAGGTAGGACTGCCACCTTAGAGGTCCCTGAGGGCTGGTGGGCAGCCACGGGAWTGGGGGCTGGTATGGCCTTCCAGAGAAAGTTGCAAGGCTTGGCCAAGTTGGAAGTATGGAGTTAGCCCCATGTTGGTACCAGCACAGGGTTGGGACCCTAAGCTCTGAGGTAGGGACCTGATTTCTGGGGCAGGTAGCTTGCCTTGTGTGTCACCAKTGCCCATAGTGCTTCAGGAGGCTGGAAGGAGACCCTGAGCATAGAACGGTGTCCAGGCTTCACCCAAGCTCACTGCCCTCTAGSCTGAGATCTGGTTCCTCTCCTTGTGTTTGAGTGTGGGGCTTTCTGCCGCCCCCTGCCYGGGTCCCCTGGAGGATCCAGGTGCTGAGCTTCACAGTGCAGTGAGGGCAGTCTGGCCTACCTGGGTGTTCCAGGCCCAAGTAGCTCGGTGTCACARAAGGCCTTTCCCCTGCCGTAGCTGTTGGAGCTATGTACCCCCGTGGTCTGAGCAGGCCTGTGTGCCCCCAGGTGCAGGCCAATGTGGAGAAGTCGCTGACACTGTTTGGACAGCTCTTGACCAAGAAGCATTTCCTGCTAACCTTCATCCGCACACTGGAGGCCCAGCGTAGCTTCTCCATGCGTGACCGTGGGAACGTAGCCTCACTCATCATGACAGCCCTGCAGGGTGAGATGGAGTATGCCACCGGCGTGCTGAAGCAGTTGCTGTCTGACCTCATTGAGAAAAACCTGGAAAGCAAGAACCACCCCAAACTCCTGTTACGGAGGTACAGTGAGGGAAGCCTGGCGGGTGGGGCCACCATGGGAGTCGTGGGAACTCCTGCTGGATGACGGAAGTGACTCCTCTTTGCCATTTGATTCTCTTTCCACAGGACCGAATCAGTGGCAGAGAAGATGTTGACCAACTGGTTCACCTTCCTTTTATATAAGTTCCTCAAGGTAGGTAGGCCTCAGGGGCCCAACAAGTGGAGGGAAGGGCTGGGGTGGGGAGGAAGCCGAGAAGGCACAGAGGCCAAGGCCTAGGTGTCCGTGTCCCAGCCAGCAGCCCAGATTCTTGTGTTGATACTTGCTACTACAGAGGGAGGACAGACACTCATGCTCTGAAGTCAGTGCCCAAGCTGGAATTCGGATATGAGCTTGGGTCTCTGCTTGGTACCTGGAGCTAGCTGCCAGGCTCAGAAGGAGGACTCCACCTAGACAGGCTTCTGAGGGCCTGACTCTGGTGGGGGTGGGGTGGGGTGTGAGTCCATCCTGGGCTTCTGGTTGTCCAGAGCTCCCCCAATCCCTGCAGGTGCCAGGGTGGGCTGGTTGATTGAACTGGTTGCCTGCCCTTAAGAGACTGGGTAATTACACAGTTCCAAGGTCTCTGGCTTCCTCTGACCTCATGGCCAATGGGATGCATGTCACAAGTGGTAACAGTGGGTCTGTCTGGGGGTGTGGGTCAGCCCTATCCAGTTCTCTGTGGATTCAATGACAAGGGTGTGGCTGCTGCTGAGTCTGCCAGCACTTGGACTGTCCTTCGCCAGTAGGCTGCTGCTGAGCTCTGGATGACCCACAAGTGCCAGCACATGGGTCTACTCAGAGCAGGTCCCTGGTGGGAGGAGAGCCAGTGATAGGACATGGCAGTCGGAGACAGGAGGTCTGAGGACCAGAAATGGAGGAAAGTGGCCTGAATGGCACAGGGACAGCTGAGGAGAAGGGGCTCTGTGTAGAGCAGCCCCCACAATAGTTAATGTGCACATCTCCTATGAAAGTGCCGCCCTGTGGACAGTTATTTACATGCTCATTAAAGCAGGCTCTGAACCAGAAGAAGCAAGGCCAAGCAAAAGCTTCGCCACTCCGGCAGCTGTGCCCATGCTGGGTCTTGACGCCTGCTGACCCCGTTTGATCCTCATTCCCCATAGCGAGGAGCGGGTGCAGTTCACCCCGTCGGGTCTCAGATCCTGAGCCAGCTCTGCAATGTCTGCTGCTGCACTGTGGGGAGGCAGGCCGCCACTGGGAGCTGGCAGAGCCGGCTCTGCACCTGTCAGTGTTGGGCAGAGGGAGCAGAGCCCGTCAGGCATCTGGGACATGAGGGGCATTGCGTCTCAAGGCAGTCGGGGGTAGGAATGATGATGGCGTGGGGGAGCAAGGCCGCTGAGGGAGCAGCAGGAAGGAAGAAGCAAAGCTCAGAGAACTGAGGTGGGCCTTCTGCCCCGGGTGCGCTTAGGCCTCCTCTCAGTCTCCTCAGCGCTGCTTTTTGTGTTGCCTTTTTTCCTGTACAGTAAAAGCTGATACTCCCACAGTGAGCCCAGATTGGCCTGGGCTTGTTCTATCCCTGTCTGTGGCCCCTGAACCACACACAGGCCTCTTTATACATGTTTGCTTTGTAGTGCTGGGAGAAGAGATGCCCCAGCGCCTCCCTTCCCTGAGCTGCCAAGGAGACCTCCTGCCCGTTGTTCCGCCTTCTCTGGAGGCCAAGGCTCGAGTCACGGCTCCATAGCTTCCCAGGGTGCTTGCTTTCTTCAGTCATAAGACAGGTTCCTCCACCCTTTCATGGCTCAATAGTTGGTCTCTTTTTACCATGCCACAGACTTTAACATAATACAAAATTCACTACCTTCTAGATTTCTTTGAAATTACATTTTTATTTCTTTATTATGTGGGTGTATACCACAATGCACACGCAGAAGTCGGAGGACAACTCTCAGGAGTGGGTTCTCTCCTTTCACCGTGTGGGTCCCAGGGATCAGACTCAAGTTGGCAGAGATGGCAGCAGGGTCCTTTACTTGCTGAGTTATCTCACCAACCCTTACCTTATGTGAGGCAAGGCCTCCCTAGATAGCCCAGGCTGTCCTCGAACTCATGACCTGCGTGCTTCAGCCTGGAGTGTGTACAGGACACTGGAGTTAGCACAGCTGTGAAGTGCAGCCCTTGTCAACACCATCTGCACCATTTGTCTTGGCTTTATGTCCCTTGTCCCTTGTAGTGTTAAATAATTATAAAAGAGTCCCGCCCCGCCAGGCCTCTGCCCCACTCCTGCCGAGTATCCAGTAAAGCGTGACTCTTAAACTTGAATAGCTAACCAAATATCTTTATGTATATAAATTCCCAGTTACATAATGCCAATTTACAATGATAGTCTTATCCCAATTACCTAATCTCTCCAAAACACCAGAACTACATCAGAAGCCATCTGTGTATCCGCGCCTCCTCTGCTCTGCTCATCTTGTCCAACGACCTCCCTCCTTCCCTCCCTCTTTCCTCCCCCCTCTCCCTCCCCCCTTACTTCCCTTAGCTCYGCCTCCTCTCTCCCCTCCAATCACTGGCCTCTCCCTGCCTCAGTGTGAATGGATAGGAAATATCTTGCACCAGTCCCTCTCCCCTCCTTCCACCTTTTGTCATTTCTGCCTCTGAATGTGACTGASRTGGGGATGCTCTTGCCTTGCTGACTAGCTTACCCCAGCTGTGTGGCTGCAGAGCTGAGTCTGTTGACAGCTGTGTGCGGCCTGCACGGCTCCTGTGCTTTCCTCCGGGTCAGTTGCTCGTGGTCAGCTCCAGCACAGAGTATAGAGTGGACAGCTGTTACAGAAATGCAGGTGTGTTAGGCCATGAGCCACTCTGAGAAGCATGAACAGTCTCTTCCTAGAATGAGAATCACCCTGTCTGGCCGGCATAGCCACACCACACGCAGCTCAGTGTGACTGGGAGGATGAAGGGAAAGCAGAATGCATGGGGCTCTCAGGAGTCTGCACTTGGTCAGGTCTGAGCCCGTCCCCTGCTCACAGATACGTGGGACTAGAATGTATGAGTGAGGTAGTTGCTCTGCCTGTCTGTCAACAACAGCACCTGTGAGGTAAAGGGGCAGGGCCCCAGCTCTGACGGTCACTGTCATCGAGATTCAGTGTGGATCACTGAACTGAATGGAAGTAAATGCCTACAGGTAGAGGAACAGGTTTTGTTCACATTTTTTGTCTTGAGTTCTGGCTGCACTGACATGCTGGTCCAAAGTTCTGGCTTAAGTGACAACCCCCC
>BDUI01003270.1:25168-40091 GCA_002335545.1 Apodemus speciosus | reverse complement strand
GCCAGAGAGCCCGAGCCAGAGAGCCCTTAAGCTTGGGACTTTCTTCTGGACCCGCCTCCTCCCTGGGCTCTCATCTCTGACTGCTCCTTCACAGTCTTAGAAAGCCTGGTGAAGGAGATAGTCCAGGCTGGTCCTTCTAGGTCCGGCTTTTCTGGGGCAGGTGCCTTAGGGTTGGGCGGGTCTGCGTCCCAGGCTTGGGCACTGGCCTGCCCCTCTGCTCCTTTCACTCTGCTCAGGAACACAAGGGCGGACAGTCTAACCTGGGGCAACCTAATGAGGTAGTGCTTGCCAAAAGAGGCGGCTATTGATGAGTCCCCCCTGCTCCCCTCCCTCCCCTCCCTCCCGCTTCCTAGCTGACTTAATGAAGCCAAGTTTGCAAATGAAACATAATTTCAAAGACAGGAGTGTTGTCTGAAGGTCTCAGATGATCTATGCTCCTGGCTGTTCCTTAGCAGCTGTCTCTTTAATTGCCTCAGATGCTAACGAGGGGCTACAACATCTGGGTACAGGAACAGAGTCACCATGGGCTTGCCAAGGGCCCACYTGGGCTAGCCTCCCGCCTAGGCGTTCTCGGCCAGCAGCCACTGTGAGGAGTGACTCGAGCAGTCAGGGCTCGGCCTTCAGGGCCATGGGACCCGSCTGAACTCCAGCGTCTGCTTCGCTCACTTCGCTGAGTAATGTGACCCTACTTCTGGCCCCACCCCTGCAATGCAGGGGGCCAGATGACAGGTTGCTGAGGGTAGGGACAGTGCAGGCTCTTGCCAGGTGTGCAGAGACTACCCTGCTAGTCCCCATTTCTCCTTGGCACCAGTCTGCGTTCCTTTGCCCCTTGGTGATAAGRAACATCAGGAGTCTGTGTTTGTGCTGGTGATCATGGTGAAAGCACGTTCTTCGTGATGCTGGACTTCTGGCCAGGTGGGTCCCTTGACGTCCAGTAGATCGTGATCGCACTGGTGTGCAGCGAGGGTAGTGTTTCAGGGATTTCTGTGTCTGAGTCAGAAGGACACTGGGGGTGTCACTACATTTCCTTGCTGGATGCTGGCTCCAGAGACAAGCTTGCCTTCAAGAGAAGGTAGAGCTTCTGGGAACAGCTAGAAAGCCCTTAAAGGTCTGACCAGGTCCTAGCCCAGCCTCATACCCTGCCATCCACACAGGAGTGTGCAGGGGAGCCGCTCTTCATGCTGTACTGTGCCATCAAGCAGCAGATGGAGAAGGGCCCTATTGACGCCATCACAGGGGAGGCCCGRTACTCTCTGAGCGAGGACAAGCTCATTCGGCAGCAGATTGACTACAAGACCCTGGTAAGCCCCCAGTCCTAGGTCCTCCCCTTCCAGTGAACTAAACTGAGTGGACCGGACGAGCAGAAGTGARGGGTGTGACTGGTGCTCCCATACCACCCTCCTCACATACAGACCCTGAACTGTGTGAACCCTGAGCATGAGAACGCGCCCGAGGTTCCTGTGAAAGGGCTCAACTGTGACACAGTGACCCAGGTCAAGGAGAAGCTACTGGATGCTGTGTACAAGGGTGTGCCTTACTCACAGCGGCCCAAGGCTGGTGACATGGACCTGGGTGAGTCGTGGGCAACTCTGCGTCCCAGTGATGCTGGTCAGAGGTCAGGCCCCTTGTCCTGATGGTAGGAAGGCATTCAAGGGAGGTGAACAGGATAAGGTAGGGTCTGAAGGCCAGAGTAGAGGGATGGAGGAAGCCTATAGAGAAGAGGCAGGATGTGAGTTTGATATTCTCTGGGAAGCCAGGGCTGTCAGGGCTGAAGGAATAGAACTTTGCACTGGGGAAAGTCAAAAGATGTGGGACACAGTTCTAGGATCCTGCAGGAGATGTGTCTGGAATGGCTGAGCCTGGGACCTGGGTAGAGCAGGGCCTACCTCTTGGRCTCATCCAGGCACCAGATGAAAGGCCAACTCCATGGCAGACTATGCCACCTTGAGCCTGCGAATGTGGCTATCCAGTGGAGGAGCCTCAGTTTCTGGCTCTATCCCAGGCTCTTCCTCAAGTGCAGAGCAAGTCCTCCCTGTCTTCTGTCTTTCCCAACTCCCTTGTTCTATGTGCCAATAGAATGAGGAGCTTGGGTAGAAGGGAGGGAGGGAGGGAGGAAAGATGGTCCCACCTCTAATACCCTACTTCCTGTAGAGTGGCGCCAGGGTCGCATGGCACGCATCATCCTTCAGGATGAGGATGTCACCACCAAAATTGACAATGACTGGAAGAGGCTGAACACACTGGCTCACTATCAGGTGAACCTGCCATTCTTAAACTGAATCATGCCTAGTCAGGTGTGGACTGTGCCATGCCCAAGTGATATCTGCCCTGGAACCATCCCAGTGGAGATTCATAGTGGTGGCATGACTTGCCTCCAGGGGCAGAACCATGGGTGTCTTTAGGTCTCCCCAGGTTRGGCAGGACATCTTAGTGGCACCCTGGGACTTGTTTCCTTGATGTCTGCCTACAGGTGACAGATGGATCATCGGTGGCACTAGTACCCAAGCAGACATCTGCCTACAACATCTCCAACTCCTCTACCTTCACTAAGTCCCTCAGCAGATACGGTGAGGGACCAGGAGGGTTGCAAGCAGGTAATGGGTGGGCAGTGGGCCTGGATGGGATGCTCTGCCAGTGTGTTGGATGCCAGGGCTAAGGGACATGTGGCTTGTCACTGGGCTCTTGGCCGTCCCTTCAGTTCTGAAGTAATGCCTATCCCCAAAGCCTATAAACAAGTGACCTCATGCTGCTCACATGACCACAGTGGCCATTCCACAACATACCTAGCAGGAGCCTTGGTGCCCTCCGAAGGAAAACTGGCTGGGGTAGGGCAGGGTCTGGCCACGGGTGAGGGACACAGCCCTGCCAGCTGACAGGCTATTCCTGCAGAGAGCATGCTGCGTACAGCCAGTAGCCCCGACAGCCTACGCTCACGAACACCCATGATCACGCCAGACCTGGAAAGTGGAACAAAACTGTGGCACCTGGTGAAGAACCACGACCACCTGGACCAACGTGAAGGCGACCGTGGCAGCAAGATGGTCTCTGAAATCTACCTAACAAGGCTGCTGGCTACCAAGGTAGGTGTATGGGAAGATGCCCAGAACACATGGCCAAATCCGAAGTTCCTGCAGACCTGCCCAGGTCACCTAGGAGGTTGGTGCCCTGGGCAGCCCTGAAGCTCACTACTCGCCCTGCAGGGAACACTGCAGAAGTTTGTGGATGACCTGTTCGAGACCATCTTCAGCACGGCGCACCGCGGCTCAGCCCTGCCTCTGGCCATCAAGTACATGTTTGACTTCTTAGATGAGCAGGCCGACAAGCACCAGATCCACGACTCAGATGTGCGCCACACCTGGAAGAGCAATTGGTGCGACTACCATAGGGGTGGGACTGCCAGGGCCCGGACCTTACCGTGCCAGGATCACCCTGGACCTTCCCAGTTCTCAGCCCTGGATCCTGCCACAACCCTACTACTATGGCCTGTAGGAATTCCCTGGGTGAGGGGCTGCCATGTAAGACTGTTGAGTTGGGGGGTCAGAGCCGATTGATAGCTTCGAGGAAGTGATATTCATAGCACAAGCCTGTGTTCAGTGATGAGAAATGCTAGCACCTGGGGATAGAGATGGCTCTAGAAGGCCACTCTGAGGTCGCACGGTAGTAAGTGTGGATCTGTGTGTTGCAGGTGAGAATTCAGGCCACCCAGGCCCCAGTGGGTCCAGTGCTTCCTGTGACTCCTGTGTGCTCAGCCCTGACCTGCCTTCTCCCAGAATAGACCACCTATACTGTGGACCAGCCCTAGATCCCTGCAACGGAGCCACGGGCTCCACGGCCCCTTACTCCWGAGCAGGGCTGCTCAGTGTTCTCTGGCTTTGGCTGACAAGCACAGTTGTGGGCTTCTGCTGTGTGTGAACCCTGACCCAACAGGCTCTACCCCTGTGTTTGGTCTTCCCACTCCCATAGCCCAGACTTTAGAGGAGGGCCACTKGGACTGAAGACTGGTCAGTTGACCTTCCTCTCCTGCAAGRGTGCACCAGATCCCCGCTCTACATTCCTACCAGGGCATCATGTCCACACAACGTTAGCTCCGTTCACCCTGAAGTTGTGCTCTGACCTCCAAGTAGAGTTGGCCATTAGCTTTCCTAATCTCATGACTCTTGACCTAGTGTGCTGGATGGTCCTGGGCTCAGCCTAGAGCCCTGTACCCCTCCCCTCTCCTTCCCAAGGTTCCTCTTGGTTTTTACCTGTTGTCTTCCTCCAGGGCTATGGGAACCTAAGTCCCAGGTCCATCTGGGCTGCCTGTCAGGGGTCCCAGCAAGGGAGGAATGCTGTGGGAGAGCACTGGCGAGGAGCAATGTGCTATATGGAATGTTGTTGATTTACTGAGAGCAGCTGCCTCGGCCATGTGGAGTTACCAGGCTTTTGGCACATGCCTATGGTCACCAATAGCCTCGGTCTCCGGTTTTATTCAGTTACTGTTKGGGAAGCATGTGTTATCCTTGGGTGCTCAGCCAAGGCCATCCGAGGCCTTGTGGGCATAGGGGTGGGTGTGAAGGCATATGTCCTTGGACGGGAGACAAGCACAGGAGCAGGATGTGAGCCAGTGCAGGCCTCAGGGACAGCCATGTCTAAGCCGAACATGAGGAATGGTGCTCCGAGAGGCACCAGGGTGTTGGCAGCATGTCCTGTCTGGCCAGTGGGGAGAGCGGCCTGCCCCAAGTGAGCCTGTGGACATCCACTCATTCTCTGGGGAATAGAGTCAGGCTTGCAGGATGGTTGGCCACTCTAGCTGCTGTCCAGAAGGGGGTGGGATGCAGAATGGCCATCCTGAGCACTCTTGGGCCTGCTTGTCCACAGCCTGCCTCTGCGCTTCTGGGTGAATGTGATTAAGAACCCTCAGTTCGTGTTCGACATCCACAAGAACAGCATCACGGATGCCTGCCTCTCAGTGGTGGCGCAGACCTTCATGGACTCCTGCTCCACATCCGAGCACAAGCTGGGCAAGGACTCTCCCTCCAACAAGCTGCTCTATGCCAAGGACATCCCCAACTACAAGAGCTGGGTTGAAAGGTGGGTGGCCAGCAGGGGTCACGTAGGGGCCACAGGTGGGTGGGTGGGTAGGTCTGCCTGTGCCCCATTGCTGACCCTGCCACCTACTGTCAGGTACTATGCTGACATCGCCAAGATGCCCGCCATCAGTGACCAAGACATGAGCGCCTACCTGGCGGAGCAGTCGCGGCTGCATCTCAGCCAGTTCAACAGCATGAGCGCCCTGCACGAGATCTACTCCTACATCGCCAAGTACAAGGACGAGGTGCGCGCTCTCCACCCCCCACCCCGTTCCCTGGGTCTCAGCGCTCACCCAGTACTGGCTTTGCTTCTGTACCTGACAGCCCAGCTCTTCCTAGGGGTAGTAAAGAAATCAGAATACTGGGCACACAGAAGGCTCTCTGGGGCACGGTGGGGAGACAGGGTGACTGTTTTCCTGGGGTGGATAGCTGTGGTCCTATAATAGAGTTTAGTGGGCCGGATGGTATCTCTGGGGCTAGACAAAGGTTGCTCCTTGTCATTTGCCAAGGAGCAACCCCCCTGACTCTTTTCTCTGGGATGACTTCTCTGACTCTGGGCTGGAGCTTATGGGTACAAATAGCCAAGGACTGGGTATGTGTGGGCAGTGCCAAGGCACTGAGTGGGCCTGGTGGGCCAAGATCCATAGAGTCTACATGGCTGAGCGAGGACCCGCCTGGGAACAGGCAGAAGATACACAGGCCAGGGTGACCTAGGTGTGGAGGCAGCTTGGCTGTGTCCCTGAGCCGGCTGGGTTGTTACAGGTCTAGAGGCAGGGAGGCCGTGGTCTGCTGGCTGTGCTGAGRTAGATGGCCAGGCAGCCTGTCTGGAGGTGGGAAGCCACAGAGACAGGTCTGAGGTCATGGAGCTATGGGCTCATGGCTCTGGGATCAAACCAGCCACGGAAGGGCTCACAGGTTGTAGTGATTAAGGGGATAGATGGGACATTGGGCCTGGGCTCCCACATAGACTGAGGTAGGYTGTGATACTCAAGAAGACAATCTAAGAGCATAAGAAACCCAGCAAGAGCAGAGAACAATGACCATGCCACAGGAGGAGGCAGGGGTGGAGCCCTGTCCTMGAAGACTCCCAGAAGCTGAGATGGGTGAGGTGGGAGAGGCCATACCCAGGGGCCAAAGCCTGCTGATGAAGGAGATGARGTAGAGGTGATGRCCTCGGAGGCTTACCCTCCAGTGCTGTAGTACTCCRGATCAGAACTGTTTGCACAGCTAGGAACTGGTAGTCAGGCCTTGCCTGACCGCTCCCAGAATCCCTCAAGGCACACCAATGTCATATGTGGTGGCCCAGCAGCTTCCCTTAGAGCTTCCAGCCCGTGCCTGTGGGTAGCTAGCCCCAACTCTGACCCTATCCCACCCCTCACCACACCCCTGCAGATTCTGGTGGCTCTGGAAAAAGATGAGCAGGCTCGAAGGCAGCGGCTTCGAAGCAAACTGGAGCAGGTGGTGGACACGATGGCCCTGAGCAGCTGAGCCCTGGAGATGCCCACCCAGCAGGAGGCAGAGCAGGAGGGCAGCAGAGGACCCAGGAGACAGCCCTTGGCCCGCCTGTACCAAGTGCCAGGTGTGGAGCTGCAGTTGGGTCCTGGCCCTCGCCTTCCTCTCCCTGCCATGCAGGGCCACTTTTTATAGCTGTGGATGTGAGGGTTCCTGCCGAGCCACCTCTGCCTAGGGCTTGCTGCCTTGGGACAAGGATTGCACAGCGTGGCTGGTCCTGCCCAGGGATATTTGCTACTTGGCAAGAGCTGCTGCTGGCTTTCCTAGAGGAGAGGTGGCCTCTGAGGGGCCGAGATAGAAGGCCAGGCCCTCCAGAGGGAGGGCAGCAGGACAAGGGGCTGGACCGGTTCACAGTTCTTGGCTTCTCCAGCTGCTACCAGCAGGCAGAGTCTGAGGGAGAGGTGAGATACCCAAGGCTACACCACCTAAGTCACAGCCTGGGGCTGTCCCACCAGCCTCTACTCTAGCACCCTGTGCTTGCCACCACCCTCAGATTCACCGCGTGCTCTGCGCGGCCAAGGCTGGAATGCCACATCCTTCTGCTGGGGAGAGAGGCCCCACTCCCCTCCTATGGAGGGCCTGCAGACCCCACTTCCACGTGACATGCGGACAATGGCTAGGCGAACCCTTCTCTGTCCTCAGGGCTGTGCCTCTGGGAGCCCCTGGTCCTGGGGCTCCAGTCAGAGTGCATGTTCCCATTATTTATTTCCCGCCTCCTGCTCCCGTCGCAGCCCACCACAGAGCTCTGGAGGATGACAGGCCACCATCCCACCATCCTCTATCCTCCCCGCCCCTGACGCTCCCGGTGGCTTCCAGTCTGGCATCTCAACAGTGACCTGGCCCCTCTACCGTGGGACATCTGGGTACTGCTTTTAAGGGAACAAGAAATCCTGTGGTATTCTGCCCTGGGAGTGTGGGGGGCATTTCTGCCACCCTGCTGGCCATGGGCAGTGACCCAAGAAACCGGAGGTCAGCTGTGTCCACCTCTGCCCTCAAGGAGCAACAGTACGTTTTTTAATGGACCCTGTACATATATATATGTATGTATGTGTATATATATATATGTGTGTGTGGCCCTGGCCCCAATGGGGTGCTGTACAATTATTTGAGGGAGGAGACACAGAAAGGCAATTCAGGAGGAACCCAGGTGGAAGAGAGCAAAACCAAGGGCCCTGGAGCTGCCATCTGCTGTGGCCTCCACTTCCCCGGATGGAAGCCGCCGCTCCCACGATTTCTGGTGGCCCGGCTTCAGGTGCAGAGGCCGYGGGCCTGCATGACTGTGCTAGCGTTTAGTCTGAGTTGATCTTTTTAAACTGCAAGTGTTGAATACTAGAGGTGGTTAGACCCTTTTCTTTTAATTTTTTTTAAATTAGTCATTGGAAAAGCAAGCAAGCGGCCTATTCCCTTTTCAAGTTCACCTTTTTGATGGTACTAAAGATTATAATGGACTTTAAGGGACAGCTAACTGTGGCCAGGCCCATCCTCAGTGCTGGGGACAGCACACCCCACATCCGTGGGCTGCTAGCCTTGTGGTCCCTCACACTCCAAGCTAGGGAGCCAGTGGGACAGGGTGGCTGGAGGTGAGGTCAGACTAGAGCTGCGCCTTTATTTGCTCTGGGGCATGTGCGAGGACTCAGGGAGCAACCCCTCTGTGGTAGTCGTGAGCCTGGGCGCCCTGGGCCGGGAATTCTGGTCAGACTCCCTCCCCATCTCTGTGGCTCCGTCCCTGGGCTGATGGTAGGGTCAGAGCCAAGGCTAGCCAGCCTGGATACAGCCTTTTCTCAGAAGCCCCTGTTGTTGCCTGGGGTTTACCAGTGGATATACCCCTCTCTTCCTTCTGATGCCTCCGGGCTGTGCCTGGGTGGGAGCCTCAGTTTCCCCTAATGTCTTCCCTGGTTGTAGGCTTCAGATGGAAGCCCCCAGTTCTTCCAGCTCTGCCTGGACCACGCACAGCTTCTAGGCTCAATGCCTTCACTATCCAGCCCCAACACCCTGCCCAAGGTCCCCAGGCTCCCTCAGAACAGGCCAACCTCGCTCTGTCCTCCCAGACCACCTTGCCCATATGGGTGTCGGGTAGGAGGTGAGGTGGCCTGGAGTAGCCTCCCCGGCCGGGGCTTTTGTTCGCAAGCACTTTAGCGCGTCTGTTTACATGCGAACTGCCCTAGCTGTCCTTATCACACATCTCCGGCACAGCCATCAGGGCCAGGCCTCACTTCCCTGCCACTTCTGGACTAGGCTCTGACATCTGCTTGTCCTTGGTCTTCAAGAGCCATCCCTCTCTGTGGTATTCTACAAAGGGTTCCACTCCGGCCTCAATATGGCATGGGGTTGGAGCCCACTGCGCTGGGTGGTGGATGCTCAGAGCCGCCCTCCCTCTACAGTCCTAGGGCCCAGGGAGGTGGGCAAGCACTACTCCAGCCAGCTGGTYCTAACACTCTTGGTACTGCCGTCCCGCCATGGGCCCCATCCCCAGAAGCCCTGACTTCCTGCCTGGTCTTTCCCTTTGCACCCAGACTCAGGAGTGCCTGGACCATCCCACGCTGGGCCTGGGTGCCTGGCCTCCACATGCCTTGGGCTGGCTCTGAGCTCTCCAGCTGCCCCCTCTCTGATCGTTGGACAGCTAAGCAGAGCAGCAGTGATGAGGGCCTCGGTGTGTCCCCAAGAGACACTGCATTGAGTTCCAGGCACAGGCCAGCAACCTCTGTTGGTACAGAGGGGTCCGACCGCCACCCTCTACTCCAGTCCCCCCAGTTTGAATCTGGTGGCTCACATCGGTGCTACAAGCTAGAGTAGATATATTTAGAGAGAGACAGATATTTTTAAGGTGAAGCCCATGATTAGCTGTCCTTTAATGCCGCAGAACACTCCCTCTTACCCCCTTCTCCCGGCCCAAAAACTGGTCATCCGGATGGTCTGAGTGGACCGGGCCTCGGCCATGGCTTCTCCGGAAGCGGCAGAGCCGCACGCTCAGCCGTCAGATGTGTGAATATACTGCTATTTCCTATTTTACGGTTCTTCAGATTTAGTACTTGTAAATAAACACATTAAGGAGAGATTAAACATTTTTGCTAAAGCTCGTGGCTCTGAATCTTATTTCAGTGGGATGGGAATCCAAGAGGTGACCACAGAAATAGCTCACTTATATCCTCAGGGGTGGTAGCAGGTAGGTACCTTGGACTCCTCCAGATTGGGGGCTTGGTGTGAACACACGGGGACTGTCCCTGGAAGCCTAGCACAGACCATGTGTCACATCAGGTTTATCTAATGCAGAAAACAGCATACCCTCATTTGAACAGAGAGGACCRTCTCAGGGATAGTCTGTGTGGCAGGACCATGCGCAGTCCTCCCTGGGAGCACACCCATGTATAAGGCAGGGTCCCTGTCACCTCCCTTCACCGTGGCCTTACACTGAGCAGCCTGGGGTGGGACAGCCCGTGTGCACACTCATCTGTTCACACGGGCGAAGAGTTCGTAAGTCTGCTGTTTGATGACGGGGCTCATGTACCTCCTGAGCGTCCTCAGCTTGGCACAGTGTTGTGTGGAGTTGGGCGCAGTAGCACTGAAGGAGGCAGCTCTCGCTGGCCGTGGAGGCATCCATGCCAGCTCCCTAGGAGCGCCGTAATTCATGGGAGCCATGTCTGATGCTACTGCTGTTCACCCACTGCACAAGGCTGGGGAGTGAGCTTCCCAGTGGAGAGGCGAAACTCCTCAGAGACAACCTGAGGAGCAGAGGTCCCAGGCCACTCTAGCCGCCTCTGACTCACTCCAGTCCTTTCTGGGCTCGGATGGCATTCCATAAGCCACAATCAGTCCTCCATTCCTAGCCAGTCTGTCCTGCCAGCCTGCTCAGTATTTTTTTTTTTAAAAAAAAAAGGGGGGGGGGCAACATAATCACCATAAAATTGCATGAGAAACAGATTTAGCAAATGTGGTACCGTTTGGGTGTGACATGGCCCGTTTGTGTCTCTTGAGCCCTCCCGACATTCTGGCACAATCAGCTCTGCCTGAATTACCCTCGTTAGGCTGCCACAGGCTCCAGCCCTGCCACCCGGGACTGAGGCAACCTCTCGAAGAAGAAGCAATCAGTGCCCTTGCACAGGGTGATCAAGCATGATTAGAGCAAGCAGGGTCTGATTGCCACACAGCTTAGAGAAGGCAGCAATCCATCCACACAGCACTGTGGTGGCTCTGAGCACATAGGGCAGAGACTCGAGGCTGCCCTCAGCACTGTGGATCAAGGGGACATTTTACTGCATTTCTTTCCTGGGTCCAAGAGCAGCCACAACTCCAGCAGAGGACAAAGCAGTAAGCTGGGAAGACCACGGCAGAGGTATGAGGAAGATGTCTACTGATAGCCTCAGCTACACGGAGAAGCCTAGCTGAGGCTCAGAGGGCCAGATGAGGAGCCAACCAAAGCCAGCCAGGGGTGGGAGAAAGCATGGAGACCTGCCAACCATGTAGTCCCAGAGAAAGGAAGGGCCATTTGCGGAGGCGGGGGTGGCCTAAGCATCATGGCCAATGTAAAGACCTAGGAGAGGCCAGTGTGGGGCAGAAGCAAGGACAGGCTGCTGCAGAGGAATGAGGGTGCAGGAGGCTGACTTAGGTTTGCTCTYGGTGGCTACAGCTGGTCATCAAAGGCATCTGCCATAGTGCAGCTTCATCCCCTGGGGGTGCTGTGTGGCAGACATCTCTGGAGGTGGCTGTTCTAGTAGTCTCTGATTATCTTTGAGGTGACTGGCCACACCTAATTGGGTACCTGGGTCTCCTGGAGTGAGGTTCTCACCAACTGTAGCTTCAAGCTTTTTTGAGCCCAAGATATGGTACAGGACAGCTCTGGTCATGGCCCAGGCCCTGGGGTGGTTGTTTCTTCAGTGTAGCCCAGACTAGCAGCAATCAGCCAAGATTAGCTAATTTTAGAGCAGGCCAGGAACAAAGGTGAGATATCTGCTCCAAGGGACTCGGGGCACCTCAGTGGGGCTGGAATTCATTCTTAGATTGCCCTGAGTCCTGAACCTCTTCTCAGTGCCGAGGCTCTGCAAGGAGAGAGTCCAGGAGCCCCCAAATACTGGGAAGGTGGAGGGAAGGTTCCACTTGAGGACATGTACCAGTAGCTACCACTTGCTCCCGGGAGACTTGCCTGATATTCAAGAAGGGCTCTGCTGAGAACCAGACTTTCTGACCATGCTGGCTGTATCCAGTTCATACTCTACCCTAATAAACACCCAGGCACGTCCCTTAAAGGTCCCTTCTGTTTACAATGTGATGGGGTGGGTGAGAGAGCTGGGTGGCTTTTACAAAGGTGCAAGAGGTGACCAGATCAACCCTGTATTGTATCTTGTGCTCAGCAAAGCTTGAAGCTACAGTCGCTGAGAACCTCACTCACTTCAGGAGACCCCAGGTGCCCAACTAAGTGTGGGCACCTCATAGAGAATCAGAGACTAGAACAGCCACCTGCCAGAGATGTCTGCCACATAGCACCCCAGTGGAACTTCACTCTTGACTGGATTCAGGTGATTCTATGAGGTCATAGCACCCCATCTTTCTCCTCCTGTCTTCCTCATCTTCCCAAATCAGTCCCCTGGTGACTATCAAATTGCAGGGCAGTGGTCTCTTTGGTCCAGGTGGGGATTTTCTTAGCCACCCTTAAGGCAGCCACAACTGTTTGTTTGAGTCCATTAATCTGGCCTGGAGGAGATATCTGGTAAGCTGGACACAGGCATGTGCCCAGGAGAATGGCCAGTGCACTTGAGCCTGAGTTTGGTCAATCATTCAGAGCTGTGGCCATGCACAGCTCCTGGTCTGCACAGTCCCAAGTCCAACTTCTTTGACACTGTAACATTCCCTACTGGAGAGAAAAGGGAGGCTCCCAAGACTCATGCAGCTATAAGCTCCCGAGACACGCTCCTCCCTCCCCCAGCCAAATAAACAGTGACAACTTCCGAGCAAGAGACTTTCCTGTGGTACTGCCTGAAAGTTGTGCAGGAGCTCCAGGGATGYGAATTCTGAGAGTGGTTACCCATGCCGGGTCAGCCTTTTCAGTGATTCCGCTGCYATGAAGTCACCCATGCACCAATAAACCTGTTGGTTCCCTAAGTGAGGCCTGGGTGGAATCCTTTCTCTGGTCAGTCATTGGTGCCCAGCTGAGATGATTAGTTCTGCTTTCTCAGATGCTTGTTCCCTTGGCCTCCAACAAGAGAGTAAGCAGAGAGAGGAGGAAATGAGGGGACATACATTGCCACTCAGGAGTGAAGATTTACATAGTAGGAAAGTGAGAGTGGCAGCAGGACACCAACCAAGAGCGGCTTCGGGTCTTACAGCGCCATGTTCGAGGCAGACTCGAGGACACCAGCCCAGAGACTGCCAGCAAGCTTCCAGAGACTGCCAGCAAGCTTCCAGCTCCAGAGCTTAGAGGGTTTCTGGCACCCTCGGGCATGGACGCCTCTGACAGGACTGCTCCCCTCCCCCCACCCCGTCCCCGCCCTTGAATTTTGAGCTCAGTCTTTCTTCTCCACAAAGGACCCAGAAACGTGACCATAGCCAGGAGCTGGCTCTGGAGCCTTCTTCTCTTCTTCAAAGCATGCTGCCAAGAGAAACTGTAGAGAGTTTTGGTAAATCTCTTATGTAAAACTCTGATTGGCTGAATGTACATGCATGCAAATAAGATATAAAATAGGACCAATAAGGGAAGAGCTATCAAACAAACCCCAAAGGGAAAAGAGAAAGCCCACCAAAGTATGTCTCATACCTACCCCAGTTCATGTTTCAAAGAAAGTTGGAAAGGTGGGAATCTCCCTGCAGCTTTTCTTGTTTGGTGCATGGCCAGCAGTTTGAGCTTGTTTAAGGATCCTGGGGACTTGGAACCAGGCAGCCTGATCAAAAGCCCAAAACTGTTCAATCCTCTCTGCCCAATACAGCCTGCTGCACCCCAGGGTTCTTGTGTGGGCTTTGCACCAGCCAGAGTATATGTGTGTGTGTGAGAGAGGGGGGGAGGGAGGGAAGGAGAGAGAGAGAGAGAGAGAGAGAGCATATGTGATCGTTATCTTGCTACCTGAACAACTGGGAGGTAAGAAGGCTCCTGCCTGTCAGATGGTAGCAGAGGAGCCTCTTGCTTGTCCAACCAGTTATGGCTCTTGGCTGTTAAACATAGCCCACCCAGCTCTTTCAGCTCTTCATTTTGGGAGGGTCTCCTAACCCCCAGCACTATCTGCTATCAAGAGATGTTTGTTCACATCTTTGAGCTAAAACAGAAACTGGCTCTTCTTGTCCGTGAACCCTGGTTTCAGGGTCAGTCCGCCACTTACCTGCAGCTTGGGTCTGACCACGATCTTCATTCAAAGCTGTGCCCAGTCAAGGTCTCTGTCCTACTGTTTCTGTGACCCTGTGTGTTCCCTTTCCAAGTCCCCTCATTTTTGCCTGGGAAGGTCTCTGCTGCAGTTCCATGTCATATCTGTGTGATAGGGAACTTACCATGCCCAGTGGTGCCAGGCCCACCCAAACTGAAGCCCAAAAGTACAAGCCAGGCCCCTGGAAGGTTCCACTGAGGAACTGATACACTCCTCCAAGCGTTTGCTCATTGACTAAGACCAAAAGGACCAGAGGAAGAACACACAATTTTTGCTCAAGAAAGAGCCATATACTGACAAGATTGGCTCAGCTGGTGAAATTACTTAATATGTRACCTAACTTGATGACCTGACCCAAGTTCCACCCTGGAATCCATAAGTACCTGCCCTACTTGCTCATAAACAAAGGAACAAATGAGTGAATAAATCTAATAACATTTTAGAATACCCAGAATCCCACTTGTCTCTCTAGGAATAACTGACTTAGATGCACTTGTGTCTACTAATGCGGTGGGGAAGGTGGCGGGGAAGGTGGCTGAGCTTGGCGAGAACCCTTACTGCACTTTGCCAGAAGTCAGGGAAAGGCTTGTGAAAAAGTCAGACAGGCTAACTTGCTGTTTGAAACATCCTGGTGAGGGGTGTGAGGGAGGGGTATCTAACCCTTCCTTTACAATGCCTTGAGTGCCATCAGAAGAGTTCATGTGGAAAGAGCAAGGGATAAGAGGTCAGGCCAGAAAGATCCTGCCTCTCCTGGCGGGACTGAGGAGAGGGAAGGAGACAACCTGCCCAGCTGTACAAGGTGACATTTCCTAGGGTAGACTGTGGCCCTCATGTTCGCTGCAGTCTATCAAAGCCCAGCAGTCTAGCAGGAGCCTAGGGAGGGAGAAGGAGGCTGCTGGGGTCCACTCAGGGCTGAGGGACAGAGGAGAGTTATAACTCTAACGTGTAGGGAGCTGAGCTAAGGAAGTGCATGGCAACATCCTGAGTGAATGACTGTTG
>BDUI01003269.1:76338-86837 GCA_002335545.1 Apodemus speciosus | reverse complement strand
TCTGTCACTATGACATGAGTCTGCGTTGGCCTGATAGTGTGAAACCACTCAGCTACCGCCATCAAAGAGGGCACTGTAGGGTGCTGACCACTGCTCTCCGTTGACAAGTTCAGGTTAATGCCCTAATTTATTGTTAAAAACTTGTTTTTAGAAAAGCACTTAATAGTGACAAATGTTCAGCATTTTTTTTAAGTCACAGTATTCAGTACTTTAAAAATTCTCAGTTTGATATATTTCTATTATTTAGATAGTCTTATTAAAATTTGGTGGGCTATATGCTTAACATGAGAAATTATTTTTACATATAATGTTCATTAACTTAACTATTGATGTTTTTTTCCTAGTGGTTTAACTTGAATTCTCTGTTGACGGGTCCAGAATTAATATCAGATACATACCTCGCACTATTCTTGGCTCAATTACAGCAAGAAGGTAAATAATACCAAAAATGTTATCTTTAAAAGTAGTTTGAATAAAGCTGAGTCATGATTTGTGACTGTAAAAGTTCTGATCTCTGATTGTGAGTGTAACAGTACTGACCTCTGGCTGTGCTTGGGCGGTACGGTGCGGTGGGAGAGCTCCGCACACCGCTGGACACCCTGAGCCCGGGACCTCCTTTCCTTTCCTTTCCTTTCCTTTCCTTTCCTTTCCTTTCCTTTCCTTTCCTTTCCTTTCCTTTTTTAAAGATTTATTTATTTCATGTATGTAAGTACACTGTAGCTGTCTTCAGACACTCCAGAAGAGGGCATTGGATCCCATTACGGATGGTTGTAGCTACCACGAGGTGGCTGGGATTTGAACTCAGGACCTTGGGAAGAGCAGTCAGTGCTCTTAACCGCTGAGCCATCTCTCCAACCCCTTTTTCTTTCCATTCTTAAGTGCTGTCTTTTGCTTTTGCATCCTCCACATCACAGGGCTGACGGGAGAAGGGGCCTGCTCCTCCTGTTCCTGTTGACTCATTTTCAGCCACTGTTGGCTCCATGGACTCCAGTGCCTTTGAGTCGCCTCCTCTGGGTTAGCCCTGCCCTTTCTGTGCAGTCATCTGTGAGCTGCCTTCTTTATTGGAGACTTTGGATTCTGGTTCCTTACATTCTTAGTCATTTCCACACTAGTATCTATTCCTCTTTCAAAAATCATTTTCTTCACTCTTGTCTTGGCATTGGCAATGACCATAATTACCAGATGCTCATCATAAGCACCACAGTCTCTGACTGTCACCTTCTATTTCCATGACATTTTGCTGTTCTGACAAGGCTTTAAAGTTACTGTGAGATCCAGAAATCCTCTTACATTCTTCAAGGTGTTTTGTTTTGTTTTTGTTTTTATTATATGTGAGTACACTGTTGCTGTCTTTAGACACTCCAGAAGAGGGAGTCAGATCTCTTTATGGATGGCTGTAAGCCACCATGTGGGTGCTGGACTTTGAACTCAGGACCTTTGGAAGAGCAGTCAGTGCTCTTACCCACTGAGCCATCTCTCCAGCCCCTGTTTTGGTTTTTTAAGACAGTGTTTCTGTATGTAAAAGAGCTATGGCTGTCCTGGAACTTGCTTTGTAGACCAGGCTGGCCTTGAACTCAGATCTGCCCGCCCCTGCTTCCCAAGCACTGGTTTTAAAGGTGTGTGCCACCAATGCCTGGTGATTGTCTTCTTTTTTAAAGATTTTTAAAATTTTATTTTCTGTGGTAAGATGTTTGCCTCGTGATTCTGTGTGCACTACAGGCATGCAATTCTCAAAGAGGCCAGAAGACGGTTTTGGGACAGGAGTCCCAAGTGGATTCACAAACAGTTGTGAGTCACCATCTGGGTGCTAGGACTAGAACCTGCAAGAACCGCCAGTGCTCTTAACTCTGAGCCATCTCTCCAACTCCTGAAATTGTCTTCGGGTGCATTCCCTGGCTTCTTTCCTTTATCTCCCCCCATCATTCCTAAATAACAAGAATCTTGACCACAGGTAAAGTAGATCTTGACCCTAGACATTTCCTGTACCATAGCAGCTGAACATGGCTTCACACTTAGGTAAAGCATGTTGGCTATAATTTTGCGTTTACAGGTTTCCATGACTCCTTGGTAGTTATTTCCCAACTTAGCTCTCCGTTTGTTACCCATTGCTATTCTTTATGGCTTTCTCTTGAATTCTTCTGACAACAGAGATAGACATAATTCTCTTTCTGGTAGCAGACCTCTCACCTTGCTCCTGTAGCTTGTGGTTTGAGCCTGTTAAAATAGATGGGCCTGGCCCTCGTGTAAGGCCAGCCCCTCGGCATGTACTGTGTCCCCGTGGCTCTTGTCTCGTCAACATTCAGTTTCGGGCTAATGCTCCCCTGGGTTGAACATCCCTCCATTCCCTTAAAGTCTGTGCGTGGGTAAAAAGCTTTGTCTCCACTGATTCAAAAGATAGAGCTTTTCATAACTCTGAAACTTTAGCTGCTTGCCCATTTAAAATTTTCTTAGAATTATCTCTAGTGCATTGTCTATTGAACTCATTCCACTTGAGTTGCTGTAAACCAGAGATCTCCAAAAGTCTCTCTTCTCATTATCGGGGTGACGTCTACATCGCCAGTGCCAGAATTCAATTCTTAGATCTCCCAGTCTAAGCAGAACACAATACACTTTTGGTTGTGTGGGTTTTTTTGTTTTTGTTTTTTGTTTTTGTTTTTTGTTTTTGTTTTTGTTTTTTGTTTTTTTTTTTTTTGAGACTGTTTCTCTGTGTAGCCCTGGCTGTCCTGGAACTCATTCTGTAGACCAGGCTAGCCTCGAACTCAGAAATCTGCCTGCTGCCTGCCTCTGCCTCCCAAGTGCTGGGATTAAAGGCATGAGTCACCACTGCCTGGCCACAATAAACTTATTAAAAAACAAACAAACAAACAAACAACCCAAAGTAAAAACAAATCTAAAAGGAGATCATTCTCCCTTTTTCTCTGTAAATATTTTCGTGATAAAAGACTCTAAAAGTGAATTCTATTTATTTATTTATTTTTATTTATAACTACACAATGACACTATAATTATTCCTAAAGTGCTGTACTTTGTGGTGCTGGGGACTGAAAATCCAGCTGCGTATATGTGATGCAGAACTCCGGTCTGCTCTGAATCCCCAGCTGGCTGGCCACAGAGCTGTGAGGCCTGGTGCTCATGGAGGCCAGAAAAGGGCATCACCAGATTCTTTGGAACTGGAGTTAGAGATGGTTGTGAGCGGCCGCGTAAGTGCTCGGAATCACATGTGAATCCTCTGCAAGAGGAGCGAGTGCTGTTAACCTCTGAGCCGACCCTCCAGCCACAAAGACTTCGCTTCCGTGGTGGTTGTTTGGTTGGTTGGCTTTATTTGCCTGTCTTTGTGCTTTCTCACAGGTTTCCGTTTCAGTAAGAATCATTCTTGCACCCTGGTCTCTATATGTTATGTTGATAAAGCAGTCAGTGCTTTTCTAAAAARTAAAATGTATGTTATGTCATACCCTGACATTAGCTGTAATGGTTTCCTAGCACACTCAAAATAAATTTCAAAGTCTCAAATACAATCCAAATTTACTATGTTGTTTGCCTAAGGCAGAATGTCTTCTCTTCAGAACATGTTCAATAGGTACCACAGAGAGCTGGCATACTGATTCTCGGGTTAGAAACAGTTTTGTTAACAGAAAACACATAAACCGGGCGGTGGTGGCACACGCCTGTAATCCCAGCACCCTGAGAGGCAGAGGCAGGGAGATTTCTGAGTTCAAGGCCAGCCTGGTCTACAGAGTGAGTTCCAAGACAGCCAGGGCTACACAGAGAAACCCTGTCTTGAAAAAAACAAATACAAAAAAACAAAAACAAAAACACATTAAGACATTTGAATTCTGAATAAGCTTGTTCTTAAAAAGTGTTAAACATATTCTTTTTAGTGAGCAGCCTTCTCATTCTTTGTTTCATTGAAGTACAAGAAAAATGAATAGTAAAAAATGTTAAATAAAATTAAACTTAGTTGTGGTTGAGAAAACTTAGCTTATTAGGTGTGTATTTATTAAAAATTGCTTTGTACCAGTGATTTTGGTTTGTTTTTTTGGTTGGCTTTTTTGAGACAGGGTTTCTCTGTGTAGCTCTGGCTCTCCTGGAACTCACCCTGTAGACCAGGCTGGCCTCGAACTCAGAAATCCACCTGCCTTTGCTTCCCAAGTACTGGTATTTTTTTTCCTAAAACACAAGGCACACTAGATTTGGCGTACTGGCTTCCGGGCTCCTGGTTTTGGTTAGAAGGCTTCTGTGTATGGAGCAGGGAGCAGGGTGCCATTCCCAGCATGTATTCCAGTGATTTATTTTATCCATGTCACCAGTTACTGGACATACTAATCAAATGCGTCTTCACACCAGCCATTTGAGGAAGGTTCCTTTATCCTTGTTCAACAAAGGATGCGAACAGGGATGGGTGAGATAGTTGACAGACTCTGTGGCACCGGCAAGTGGCAGAGCTAGGTTAAAATGCAGGCACTCAGTTCTGGATTTTCCTCTTTACTCCACTTTACCCTTTCAGCCGTGGACTGCCTTTGTTTCTTGTAGCCCCTGAGGCTTAGAGATGAGCTGTGAGGCTTGAGATCCTGTGTGACTTACTGTAGATCACCTTCCTAATCCAAGCGAGAGTTGTCATTAAATCAGGTCTTTTCTGGTTTTCCTACTGTGCTCTTTCTGTCAGCTGTCATTTCTAACAAGTTTGAATTTTTTACTAGTTGTTTTAGTTTGTTTTTGCCTCTTTTTAGGTTATTCTATATTTGTTGTTAAGGGTGACCTGCCGGACTGTGAAGCCGACCAGCTTTTGCAGATGATCAAGGTCCAACAGATGCATCGACCAAAGCTTATTGGAGAAGAACTAGCACATCTGAAAGAGCAGAGGTAAAGCTAGTGTGGCGTGTGATACAGCATGCCCTTAGATGGACTCCTGTTCATGCTTCCATCCCCTGTGTCTGTGTGAGTACACACAGACSACTGTGAGCCGCATGATGTGGGTGCTAGGACCCGACCTCGGCCCTCTGGAGAGCAGGAAGTGTTTGGACCCCTGAGCCATCCCCTGACATTTAATGTGTGATCATTTTACCATTTGCGATTTGGGTAATTTTTATTTTATGCATTTCTTTTGTAGTTCTGGGGGATCAACCTCTTGTTCATACTAGGCAAATGTTCTATTCAGTTATGTTCAGCCCTATTTTTATTTATTTATTAAAAGTTTTTTGATCATTTTATTTATATGGACACACTTGGATGGGGGACAGGGAGTTCAAGACTTAGATGTGCGTATGTAATTTTATTTTAAATATTTGATAATTTTATACATATGTATAAATATTTATGATATCATCCCTCATTACCCTCTATCCTGTCTGTTCCCTCTGAATCCCTCCCACCAGGTCTCCTTCCTATGTTCATTATTATTTTTTCTTCTTCTCCTCCTCCTTGTCTTCCTCCTCCTCCTCTCCTCCTCTTTCTCTTCTTCCTCGTTCTTCTCATCYTCTTCCTGGCTCACTGATTTAATTAGGTTTGCTTACATGGACAACCTACCAGTGGTTGTACCACTGAACAAAACTGACTCCCCGTCCCTTAGCAGCCGCTCTTTAGATAGGGATAGGGCCTCTGAGCGCCCCCTACCGTGATGGAATGTTGGGTTGATCTTGTGCAGGTTTTGTGCTGGTAACCATAGCTGCTGTGAGTTTACGAGAGCAACAGCAGAAGAACACATGTCACAGCATTTCTTCCTCATCTCCTGCTCTTATATCCTTACCCCTCTTCTGTGAGGTTCCTTAGAGCGATGATATAGATGTCCCATTTAAGTCTGGGCATTTAACAGTCACTTATTCTCAAACACTTTGAACAGTTCTGCTATTTGCCAGGGGATAGGGCAGCTTTCCTGACCTCTAGACCTACTAACCTGTAGGTCTAAATGTATTTAGAAGGGTGATTGACATGTCCATTTAGTGAAACAGTAGTAATAGTTTCCCCCACTGAGACCTGTGACCAACACAGCCATGGGCTTTTGACCAAGTTTATGGTACGAAGCATGAACTACCTAATGTGGAGTGGCCCTCAAATCCAGTAAAAAAGTGATGGTGGCACACCTTTAATCCCAGACCTTGGGAGGCAAAAGCAGATAGATCTCTGTGAGTTTCAAGCCAACTAGATCTACATACTGAGGTCCAGGACAGCCAGAGCTAGATAATAGAGACACACTGTCTCAAATAAAAAAAATAAAGAGAAAAAAAAGTGGTTGTTTGCCCCACCGTAGTCATGCCACTACTTCTAGGATAACACACAGGGGCTGGTCAAGACATTTAATGATTTCTCCTCCAGCAGACTTCCTTTATGGAATCTTCCAGCACCACGAAAGCTTGTCAGCACGGTGGAAGCTTCTAGCTCAGTTCAGCTTGGTTTCTCTTATGTAACCAAAGTGTTCCATAACCCATGTCCTCCAGTTGGATCTTACTATTTAGTTCTGGTGGGAAGCCAAGAACAATGGCTGAGAAGAAGATCTTGTCTCTGACTAGCACTGGTCTATCTATAGTCTGATGTGCTTAGAATGCAGTTTGGCATGTTCACATACTATTTGAGGAGCCTCTGTAGTAATTTGCTTTTTGAAATGATGTCTCAARTAGCTCTGGCTGGCTGGGATTGCATGTCTGTGCCCTATGTTTTATTTATGGCGATGGAATCTGAACCAGGGGTCTGTATGCCACGCAGTTATTTTACCTACTGTGCTTCATCTCCAGAACATACCTCCCCCAACCAAAATGATTTAGTGTCACATTATTATTTGTAGTGTTTTGGCTCTAATCATGGATTTTATGCATATACTCTATCATTGAATAGTTCCTTAGTCCCTTCCCTGTTCCCTTCTTTTGAAAGACAGGTCTCATTAAGATATCAAACTTGACATCCTTCTGTCTTTGGCTCAAAAGTAGCTGATTCTCAACAAGTGTATACCACTGTGCCCAAGGGAGGCTGTGTTTTAGTGAAGTTTATGGAATCAGCACTTTGAATTCCAAAAATACATTAGGTTTTTATCAGAACTCAGTTGTTGTTATTAGACCTTATCTGCTACAGCATGTTTTTGATTTAAAATCTTTTCATTTGTAAATGCCTTCATGTTTATCAAACTTGACCTAAAGTTGAGTATGGGGCTGGAGAGATGGCTCAGTGGTTAAGAGCATGGCTGCTTTCTAGAGGACCCAGGTTTGGTTCTCAGCACAACCTTCTGTCTCATGGGATCCAGCACCTCTTCCAGCTTGCTCAGCCACTTCACACACATTGTGCAAGACACACACACACACAGAATATCCATTCACATTGTTTTGGTTTTTGAGACAGGGTTTCTTAGAGACTAGGCTGTAATTATTATGAATTCATTTGTTGTTTAGTGCCCTCAAAGCAGATCTGGAACGAGTCTTAGAGGCAGCAGACGGGTCGGGAATGTTTGATGAAGAGGAGGATGATTTACAGAGGGCTCTAGCCATAAGTCGCCAGGAAATCGACATGGAGGATGAGGAAGCCGATCTCCGCAGGGCCATTCAGCTCAGTATGCAAGGTTTGGACACTTTAATGTGTACTTTAGTCGTTTTTTTGGAGACATCCTTAGCTTTTCTGAAAGTTAGTGTGCTTTTGGGAGTGCTTTGATACTTCCTGCAAAAGCAATAGCTCCCAACTTCAAGTATTTCTTTTAGATATTCTTGATCTTAAATCATTTTTATAACCTGTATTATACTAGGACTGTATTGTGTTTAACACATCTATCATTTTAGTTGTTGTTATGTTGTTGAGTATGATACTGAACCAGTACAACACTAATTGAATTACTTTTCTAGTGGCCAGATGCCCCTTAGCCAAGCCAGCTGTTTTAACAAATGCATGCAGCACTTACCTATAAAGCCTATAAAGATTTATACAGATTAAGACTTAAGCCTACTTTTGCGGGAGACATCTTTTTCATTGATGTAAAGTCCATCATCAGTGGCGGAAAGTAAAGATACAGTCCCTTAGGAACTGTAGGCAGAGAAAAGTGTTGAGACACTCAAAACAGTTTCCTGAAAGCACAAAGTACTTTTGTGATTTTGTTTTAATCTAATCCATATGAAGCTGCTTTATCTGAATTCTTAACTGTCTTAGTGTATTGAGGCTTTATCATAGCCATTATCATTACCCTAGCCTCCGCAACTGCAGGCTTACCTGTGCATACTCTTTGTAGTGTGAAGTCCCGGGTTTTATTAGGAGGGGCTTGCTGTGTTATTGAAGTAATATATAGAAAGCCATCTTACCATTTTCACAATTTACATAGAATCTCTGCTTGGTACAATTACTGTTGAGAGCTTAGAAACATTCAAGTTGTTATAAACATGTTATGGTCATCCATCAAAGGTTGTGAGGAATAGCTTGCCTTTGAAGGTGGAGATGCAATTTTGGAAGTTAAAGAACACAGAAGTGTGGTCTTGATGCTTTTTTTTTTTTTTCTTTTTTGGTGTTTCGAGGCTGTCCTGGAACTCACTCTGTAGACCAGGCTGGCCTCAAACTCAGAAATCCGCTTGCCTCTGCCTCCCAAGTGCTGGGATTAAAGATGTGCGCCACCACTGCCCAGCGGTCTTGATACTTGATATATGAGGTGAACAGTGGGCACATATCCTCACATCTGATGCATCACAGATAGCATCAGCTTTGGTTGTAGTAATACATTGGCTTGTAAGTTCTTAATTAGATTCCCATAGACTTCTTATAGTTACAGAACAGTAATGGAATGTTTTTAGGAAGAAAACCTTCTAGAAGCTTGCTCCAGTAAGAACAAACATACTACTGCTTGTACAGATACATAAAATACTTTTTTTAGGTAGTTCCAGAAGTATGTGTGAAGATGGTCCGCAGGCCTCAAGCACAGACCTTTCTTCAGAAGAGCTGCGGAAGAGAAGAGAAGCCTACTTTGAAAAGTAAAGTAGTTGGTACAGATTAAAGTTACATATTTAATACCTGCTTATTTTGTCCGTTTATAAATTACTGCTTACCGCCTGAACCTATGAACATAAGTATATTTTTTTAAATTTTTACAGAGAATAAGGTGTGAAATACTTAATTGTTTAGAGAAAAAACATTGCCAGATCTTGGATAATTTACATAGACCTAGAATAAAGGAAACCTTGTGAAATTTTACTTATCAAAAGGAAAAATGGTCTTAGGACAAGAGGGGCCGTGCCTCTGCCTGTTGATCTTTGTATGTAGCATTGGTCACCTCGGAGTCCATCAGTAGACAGGGAAGACAGTGTCCGAGGAAGGCGGAGCCTATTCCAAGTGCAGGCGGTACTTGCTCTTGTCACTTTAGGAGGTCCGAGCCCATCAGCATCAGCGCATAGAAGCATCAGTCTGAGCCATAAGCGTCCGAAAGCATATGTTGTTTATAAGAGCCCGGAAGAGAGATACTTCCACTTTTATAGTGCCCTCGTTTATAGTAACCATCACTCACAAGTCTTCCTTTTATCTTTCGTTTTGGGCAGGGCTTTGCTGTGTCCTCCTGCTGGCCTCACTGATGGCTGTCTTCCTGTAGTCCTAGCTGGCCTCACTGGTGGCTGTCCTCCTGCCTCAGTTTCCCTTGTGCTAGGATTACAGGTATATGTCTTCATACCTAGCTTTTTATTTTAAACCATACTCCACCTTACATAATCAATAGTAGATAATTGAATGAACCCTCTGACCTCAGGTCRGAAAGGGAAGGCCAGGGATGGACTCTGCCTGGTAATATACTACATCTCTCAATTCAGTGATGCATTTATTCTCCCATTTCAAAATCTCTAAAAAGACTGGGATGCGGCTCAGGGAGTGCTCACCCAGCATGAATGAGCGCCCCTCCCTCTCCCCGCCCCGCCCAAGCACAGCTCAGCAGCATAGCAGCACCTGGGCTTGAGCAGCTGCGTCTTAGATCATGGGTGGCAGATTAATAAAGTTTGGACCATTTTTTGCATCTGCTTGTGTCTAAAAATAATGTTTACCTTTTTCTGGTTTTTCTTTTTCTTTTCTTTTTCCTCCCCCCCCCTCTCTCTCTCTCTCTCTCTCTTTCTTTCTTTCTTTCTTTCTTTCTTTCTTTCTTTCTTCAAGACAGGGTTTCTCTACTGTCCTGGAACTCACTCTGTAGACCAGGCTGGCCTTGAACTCAGAAATGCCTCTGCCTCCCGAGTGCTGGGATTACAGGCGTGCGCCACCACGCCCGGCTTATTTTATTTTCACAACTCATAAGTATATGACGGAAAGTTCTGATCAGCTGACACCTTCTTGATGTGAGATATTTCTAGTCTTTATTCAGTGACTGATAATAGATTTAATTAAGTTTACATTTTAGAACAGTCTTATTAGTGTATTTCATGTCCTTTTGCATTTTTGAAATTATTACTTTTTAAATTAGGATAAACCTTAGATTTGTGCATCAGGCTCATATTTGGTACTCGCTGTTGGTGGGCACCAGCACACTGCCCAGTTTTACATCTCTCACTCCCGCCTGCCTTTGGCGTTGT
>BDUI01003268.1:90352-100763 GCA_002335545.1 Apodemus speciosus | reverse complement strand
GAAGAAGAAGAAGAAGAAGAAGAAGAAGAAGAAGAAGAAGAAGAAGAAGAAGAAGAAGAAGAAGAAGAAGAAGAAGAAGAAGAAGAAGAAGAAACGAAGACGACAATGACGATGACGAAGACAGGAGCAGACTCCAGGGTTAAGAGCACTTGTTCTTGCAGAGGATCTGGGTTTGGTTCCGAGCCCCAGCGTGGTGATTCACAACTATCCATAACCTCAATTCCAAGGGATCCATTGCTTTCTTCTGACATCTGTTGATACCAAGAACACATTTGGTACACATATACATATGTGCAGGAAAATGCTCATATACAGAAAGTCAGATGGATACATTGAAAAGCAAAATTATCAAAACCAAAAAACAGATGCAGGCTGTTGAGACAACTCAGCTGGTACAGACGTATGTCACCCATCCAGATGACCGGAGTGGGATACCCAGAATCCACATGGTAGCAGGAGAGAGCCAGGCCTCACAAGTTCTCCTCCTGCTTCTACCCACAGGGCTGTGCTGTGTGTGTTTCTGTAGAAAATCCATCTGATGTAAAAACAAACATAAACCCTGAGACGGGATCTAAAGGGCTTTACCATTTGAATGTGTTACTGAGAGAAAATTGGAACTGGAAGAAGCTTGCCTACCCAGAAGAAGGCTTTGATGGCACATGAATCTGGGAATAAAGTTTACCCTGTCAGGTGAATTGTGATCAGGACATCAATCTATCCTTCAGAAAGTACCTGGTCCATATCAACTAAGAGTGAACTGCCTTGACTTCTGTTGCTTTAAAGACATGTTAGTACTTTAAGTCTTGCTGTTCTGCCCATCCAAATCAGATATTCTTAAGATTTCCAACTCCATTACATGACAGCTCTTTGCCCAGTTAGGAAGGGACTAGGGGACTCTAACCATTATTTCAGGTTCTTGGGCTTTTATTGATCACACAGATGTAGATGAGAGTGATTGACAAGACAGGGCAGTTGCAAGCTTGTGCCCCCAAGTCCTCCCAGTATCTTTGCCCCACCCTGTGAAATACAAAGACAGTGTGGTAGCTGGAGCTGCAAACCAACACACAGTTGTCTGGGAGACCAGGGGAACTCACCCTGGCTTCTTCAATCATCTTATCCAAGGGACCAGTCATTGGGAATGCTAAGCGCAGAGGAAGGGAGTCTTACGTAGGACACGGTAGCTGTCACCAGACATTTGAAGCCTGTCCTACAGGCAGTCCCACTGCTCGTGCTGCAAGGTGAGACTGTATGGTGGATTGTAAGTGGAGACAGGTGTTCACTTCACCCCACGGCAGACCTACAATTATGCAGTCTGAGATCTGCCTCAGATACAGTCTGCTTCGTTGCAGTACTCTCTGGGACGGACTTCAAACTCCTTAATGTATTGTTCCAAAACACTCCGTTTTGACTTATGTCGAATTGCCTAAAACATTTTCTGATTCAAAAGATGATACAAAAACCGTCTCACCAGCATTTGAAAAAGCAGAAAGTAGCTTCATAAGATAAAGTAAGGACACACTGAGCGGTTGATACTGTCACAGCGACAGTAAGAGGTACCGATTACAGAATGCCTGGTGTGTGCCAGGCGGTCTGTCACACTCAAAACAATGGGCAGCTCATCTAAGCCTTGCAATGAACAGAGTGGGGCAGGCTCTGTAATATTTTCCACTGTAGCCATGAGGAAACAGCTCAGAAAAAAAATAATAAGATTTCCAGATGCTCTGACCCTGGGCCTTCCTCTCTTGAAGACTTGAGTTTCTTCTTTCCTCTTTCAATAGATTGTCATTTTATGTGTGTATGACCCACTAGCTATGAATGTTTGTTTGTTTGTTTGTTTTTAATTTGGGGCTATGTTTTATTTTGGTTTTGTTGTTTTGATTTCTCTGGTTGTATTTAGCGAGCCAAGTTAGAGGAGTCTCTCTTTTCTTCTCCCGTTCCTCCTCTGCCCGTCCTCATATCCGCTGTCTTGTTAACCACAGTGGTTCTGAACGGTGCTGTCGACCAGGATCAACTTCTAAATCGGTGGCTCTCAACCTTCCTAAGGCTGCCACCCTTTAACACATTCCTTGTGCCACGGTGACCCCCAACCCTACAATCATTTTCATTACTCCTTCATAACTGTCATCTTCTTATATGAATCATGATGTAAAGATCTGATAATGCATGGTATCCGATATGCAGCCCTCGGGTTGAAAACTGCTGTTCCAGAGGAAGGTTCCAACCCAGTTAGTTCAGTTCTTTCTTTTTTTTTCTTTTCTTTTCTTTTTTCTTTCTTTTTTTTTTTTTTNTAGCCCTGGCTGTCCTGGAACTCACTTTGTAGACCAGGCTGGCCTCGAACTCAGAAATCCGCCTGCCTCTGCCTCCCAAGTGCTGGGATTACAGGTGTGTGCCACCCACCGCCCAGCGTTAGTTCAGTTCTTGAAGAAGAATTCTGAAAACTCAGTGTCTTGTTGAGGAGTGAGATGGAGATTTCTTTTTTTTTAATAGTTTGAATAAACACGATTCAGACTGGACTGAACCCGTTTTCTTTGCTTCTCACACTAGATGATGAGGGCCCCCTGTCTGTGTTTGCCACCTGGAAATGACTCAGTAAAGTACTGTTAAAAATGGGAGGTCTGGCTGAGTTTGAATGAATGAATTTATATCTGTGTCTCCATGATTCTCTGCTCTTTGAGTTAAGATAAGCAAACCTGCCCACTGGCTCATTTCCCCAGATGACCCATGCTTTCTTGCTGTGACGTGTGCAGACTTAGGTCATTGAGTACCCTGCACTGCGTTGATATAATGTGCTTTGCCGTAGACTGTGCTTCTGGCCCAGATGATTGTGCTGTCATTTTTAGTTGGGGAGCAGTCACAGCTATAACAGAAAGGAAAGCCCTTGAGTTTCCTAATAAATAAATACCTAAGTCCTTGTTTTGAAGACACACATGGAAATAAGTTACTGATAACGCTGTTATTAAATTTTTGTGATGTTTAGTATATTAAAAATGGATCAGAAAGCAGACTATGATTTCATTAACTGTATTGTGGACCCAGCTAAAGTTTAGCTAACTTTTTCTGATTTTTTTTTTTTTTTAGGGAGAACAAGGTCTCACTCTGGAGCCCTGGCTGGTCTGTAACTCTGGGCAGATCAAGCCAGCCTTGAATTCACAGAGATCCTCCTGTGTTCGCCTCCTGACCTTGTTCTGCCCTTAATTGAGTAGGTCTATTTATGTRGCCACAGAGTTTATACTTAATTGATTACTCAGTAAGTGACATAGAGAAAGTATTTCCAATTTATTACTATTTTCAATAAATAAATCTGGCATGAAAAGTAACATTTTTTTCAACCATAAAGCATTTACTGTGTTAAAACCTGGCTCTTGGGCCTGTTTGTATTGTTTGTGTTTTTGAGACAGGGTCTCACTCTGTAGCTCTGTCTGTCCTGGAACCCCACTGTATAGACTAGGTTGGTCTCAAACTCACAGACCCACTTACCTCTGCCTCCTGAGCGCTGGGATTAAAGTCTTGCACCACTATGCCCAGCTGGCCTAATTTTAGAACTATTACCATTTATATGAATTTCATATCAATTCTGTGTATATTCTAGTTAATTATTAAATCGCCCAGTTGGCTGCATACAATGCTTAACACACCCACCGAAGACACATGTGTGGTTTCCATTCTCCCTGTGTGCTGCGTGCATTCTAGTGAGTTCGTCTGAGCGGTTACCACAGATCACAAAAGCACAGGCTGGAGTGCGGAAGCCGAGGAGGAAGAGGGAGGCAGGGGCCGTGAGGAAGGACACAGCCGGGGCTGGCAGAGGTCAGGTTTGTGATGAGCCCATTCCCCTTCAAAAGGAAAATACATAGTCAGAAAACAAAGCAAAATCATGATTAAAATACAAAAGTGTATAAAAGTTGAGGAAAAGATATCATCAAAGGTTAGTTTTCAGTAGGTAACACCATTTAGACATTTAAATTTATTTGAATGTCATGTTCCTATGAAAAGACCTATAGACTACATATGTTCACACTCTACATATGACCTACAGACTACATATGTTCACACCTCTACATATGATAGTATTTTACATAGCAGATGAAAAATCATAATACTAAACATTATTAAACATTTTTATAATATACTTTATTTATTCTTTAGCAATTTCAYGCATCTATACACTGCATCTCGATCATATCTCACCTCACTCTCTACCTCTCCCCTGGGTACCAGCGCACGCATTCTCCCTACCCGCTCCCCCCTAGGGAGAATAGAAAGGCTGCAGATGTCTCATTTCGGCATAAGCAATCAATAATCACTCTCACCTTTGACCAGTTATGCAGCTCCACATTAACTACTGCCTAATATAAAATGAAGCCTCCCAGCCAAGGTTGAAAATGGAGCTGATCCTTGGATAATAACTGTCTATTTAGTGAAACCACAGTCGCATGGTCTTCCCTAGAAATTAGGACCTACTTCTCCATGGACTTTTGGCCAACGGGATGGTTAGCCTTGTTAACTCCGCATAGACTAGAATCACTTGGGAAGAGAGTCTTAATGAGGGGGTGTCTACATTGTGTTGGCCTGTGGGCATGTCTGTCTGGGATTGGCTTCACTGAGTTAATTGACATAAACACAGTCCACTGCAGGCAGAACTGTTCCCTCAGCAGGGGGTCCAGAGCTACATACAAATGGAGAAATAGAGATGGATGGCAGGAGCAATCAAGCAACAGATAAGCATGCATTCCTCAGCTCTTACTTGTGGACTGTGGCTGTACTTCCCCACAATGGCGAGAGGTAACCTGGAATTGTAAGCTGAAGAAAATCCTCTGTTCCTCCAAGTTGCTTTGGGTCATGGTATTCTATTACAGAAACAGACAATGAGGTTTATAGTACCTTGATCCATCCTCCCTCCCCTTCTCCTCTGAGTACCCCCCAGCCCTCTTGTCCTGTGCCCCTCCCTCACTACCCCCACCCTTGGCACATCAAAGTCTCTGTAGGATTTGTTGCCTCCTCTTCCACACGGACGTGGCTCCCATGGAGACTGAGCCGCACATCTGCTGTCTATGTGCTGGGCCTCTGTGCAGCCCATGGACCCTCTTTGGCTATGGCCCAGTATTTGAGGGTTCCCAGGGCTCTGGGTTAGTTGACTCTGTTGATCATCCTGTGGAGTTCTATCCCCTTCAGGGCTTCAGACCTTCCCCCAGCTCTTCCATAAAAGTCTTGGACCACGGTCAGTGTTTTCCTGTGGGTCTGTCTCAATCAGCTGTTGGGTAGAACCTCTCAGGGGACAGTTATGCTAGGCTCCTGTCTTCTGTGGCCCATTTTTAAATTAGTTTTTTTTTTCCTGGATGCTTAGTTTTCTTCTTTTATTTCTTTTAGATACTAATCCTCTTGTGCTGGATATGCAGGTAGCAGAAGTTTGTCCCCGTTCTGTGGGCTGTCCCTTGACAGTTTCATTAGCTACACAAAAGCTGGATCTCACGGAACCCCATTACTAGCCTTATTCCCTGAGGGTTGGAACGCTATCCCATACACCCATGCCTGCACGTTCTCCCTACTTTTTTCCTCTGATGGTTTCAGAGTTTCTCATCTTAATCTCTGGTCCTCGGTTCATTTAGAGTTGAGCTTTATGCAGAGTGGAAGAGAAGGATCTAATTTCATCTACATGGACATAGACTTTTTGGTCAGTATTTGTTGAAAATGAGTTGTTTGTTTACCCTTCTGTCAAAAATCAGGTGTGCAGCCTTATATCTTGGTCCTCTATTCTAGTCTGTTGATCAACATGCCATTACCATGTCTTTTGTGTCATTGGGATGCTGTTTTCAATGCTACAGTTCTGTAAGATAACTTGAAATCACGTGTGTGATAGATAGTTTCTGCCCTTTTGCCCAGAACTCTTTTGGTGATCTGGGGTCTTTTGTGCTTCCAATTAAAGTTTAAGATGGATTTGTCTTTTTATTTTATTTTATTTTATTTTATTTTATTTTATTTTATTTTATTTTGAAGAACTGAGTTCATGTTTGGCTGGGGTGGCAGTTCTTGGTAGGGTCAGTAGAAGGCCATTTTCACAGAATTCATCTTGCCAATCCACAGCCACACGATGAGGGATTTCCATCTTCTAGTGTCTTCCTCCAGTGTTTTAAAAAAATTTTTTAGAGATATTTCACAGGCCCTTTGTTAGGTTTGTTGCAGCCTGTGTGTTGAGTTAGGTGTTGTTATTTTGGGACCACTGTGAATGGGATTGTTTCCCTGATTTCTTCCTCAGTACAAGTCTCACTTGTCGAAAGAAGCTACTGACTTCTGTATGCAAATTTTGTAAACTGCCACTTTGCGGGATGTTAAGTTAAGCTCCTTATTTTTTTTCCAGCTGTTTGTGCCTGTAGACACACTTACAGTCATTATTTTGAGTTCTCTGTCTGAGATTTCAACTAACTCGCTCTCTTTTAATACAAGGTCTTGTTAAGTAGGCTAGCCTGGGAACTCATTATGTAAACTGGCCTGGCCTCAAACCCACTAAGACCCAGCAGCCTCTGTTCTTCGAGTGTCAGGGTTTAAAGTGTGCCCCACCATGCCCTACCTAGCTCCCTCCCAGCACTGTAGACTTGATAGTTTTTGGAGATGCCGTGTTGTCTCTGTCTTCTGTGTCCATGTTTCATATGCTACTGCCTTGAGATGTACACATCTGGGGTCCTTTCATTGCTTGGTTTATACTTTAATCACCAATAGTCTTTCATTTGGAGAATCCACAGCATTCAAGTAAGATTCAGCCTCCTCTGGCCTCTTTCCACCTGTAGGTCTGCTCTGTGAGGAGTATCTCTTCTTCCTCTGCCTCCCCCACCCCCGCCAAAAATGCTGATTTTTCTCATGAGATGAAGAATAGAAAGATAAAAATAGAACTTTAAATTTCCATCTGAGTTATTAAACCTGCATGTCCAGGGACTGTTCGTGCCTGGGAGGTGGCTCATGACGGGGAGTGAGGGAGTCTTTATGGTTCACGCTGTCACGCACGAACGGTGACTTTCTCAAACTCACTGAACAATGTCACACTGGCCTGTCAATCCCAGCATCAGATGTTATAGAAGACTTCTCCTTTCAGGATTAAGCCTTGACTCTCTGCAACTGCTGCTCCCCCTGAGTCTGCTGCCTGTCTTCTGCTGGCATGGGGTTTCAGCTGAAGGAAGACAGCCTCTCCACCCCATCCACCCACCTCCCCACTCCACCCCTTCCCCGCCTCACCAAACCCCCTGCCTGGGGTAGACTTTCTTGTGAGGATAATTGTCTGCTGTGAGTTTCATGATGTTTTTTTCAAGAGAGGGTCTTCCTTATGAATTCCTGGGCTGGCCTCTAGCCAAGGCTAGCCTCAAATCCATAACAATCCTCCTGCCTCAGCCTTCCAAACGTTGCTATAATATGAGCTGCTGTGCCCAGCTCTAGCTTTGACTTCAAGGGGAAAGACCGTGTCTCTTGCCAGGTAGAAGGGAATCCTTAAGAAATCCCATATCCACTCTTCCTGAGACAGGGCTGAGGCCATTAAACCCAACCCTGTTTTCTCCATTAGTGTTTTGGAAGAAACTCTCTGACTCTGTCTTCAGAGTTCATGTGAATTAAAGGGCTCTATTAATATAAAGACCTCGAAATGAGGTTTAGGAAGTTGAAAGCACACTCTGTGGAAACATGACCTGACCTCTTTACCCAGAATTCGTATCCCAAACCAACCAAGTGTGAGATGCAAAAGCCATCTGAAGCACTCATTAAATATTTAATCTGCTCTGCCTCCGTCTCCCTCACTCCCACTCTGACTCAGCCCAAGGTCAGGATTCCTGAGTTGGTCACCTCCGTATATTGACTTTATACTCCCTTTCTGACAGTCAGAAAGCCTGTGAGTCAGCCAATTAATCCAGCCACACAGGTCACTTGATGGGTGACTCAGTGTGGTCACACTGCTCCTAGTAATTACGTCCTTTGTCCTGTCGGCTCCTTTCCTTTCTGGAATGTCCAGGGCCACATGCCCGTAGGTTTCTAGAAACAGGGATCTGGCCAGCACGGAGGTTCCTAGGACAGGAAGCTGACCAGAAAGGGGGTTAAGGGTGTTCTGTGGGACCCGTGAGAAGGACTTGACCCCCTTCAGGTTCTCATCTGTAATAGCATCCCTCATTCTGTGTATTCCCTTCTTGCTGTGGGTGTGTCCACCATGATGTCCTTACCAGAGCCCTGCTGGGCTTGTTCTTAATGCTTCCAGAGTTAAAGAATCCTTTGTGTGTGAGTGGGGGGTGGGGGTGGGGAAGGGGAGAGGGGGTATATGAATGTATGTGTGTGTGAGTGTATGTGTGTGTGTGTGAGAGAGAGAATATGTGTGAGTGTGTGCATGTGTGTTTATGTGTGAGTGTGTTTATGTGTATGAGAGAATATATGTGTGAGTATGTGCATGTGTGTGTATGTGCGTATGTATGAGAGAGAGAAATATGTGTGTGTGCATGTGTGTATGTGTGTGAGTGTGTGTGTGTATGAGAGAAAGAGAGTATATGTGTGTGCATTGTATGTGTGTGAGTATATTGTGTGAGTGTATATGTGTGGGTGTGGGTGTGAGAGAGAATATGTGCATGTGTGTATATGTGTGTGTGAGAGAGAATATATGTGTGAGTGTGTGCATGTGTGTGAGTGTTGTGCGTGTATGTATGTGGGTGTGTATGTGTGTGAGTGTATGAGCGTGTGTGTGTGCATATGTGCATGTGTGCTGCACACACACTTTTTTTTCCTTTTTACAGTTACCCAATTTCAGATATTTGTCATTTTGCTATAGTAACAGAAAAATAAGCAAATCCAACTTGTCTGGTTCCTCTGTGAGATGGAGAACTCTGGAGGGCAGAGTTCAGATCCGAAGCCCTGTTATTCCCTTGAGGGAAAAAGGGAAATGGAGTAAGCGTGATAAATTGTGTTCAGTGCTTAATAAGAACCATCCCAATGAGCCCTGGGACATAGAGAATATTCAGCACCTTTTTAAAATTTATTTATTGTTATTATTGTTGTTATTATTATTATCACTATCAACATCATCATCATTATCCGTCAATGGGAGAAAAGAATCTAAGATCTGCAAACTTTATACTGTCTTTAGTAAAGTAGTATGAACATTAGCAGTTTGAATTCAGACTCTAAATTTTAATCACCAGACCGTTTGCCCGCGGATGGTGATCCGTGAGTTAATCATGAAGTCACTATAAAGGGAGAGTCTGATTTTTCTCTGGGGAACAACTTGCAAGAATGATTCAGAGCAGCTGGCACGGTTGCATCTGGTAGAGGGAAGAAAGCAGAGCCTGGCCAGTGGAGAGCGCCTGAGAGAAAGCGCTCTAACAGAAAAACCTAGCCACTTCCGGAAGAGGGAATCTCCGCTGAGGAACTGCTTCCATCTGATTGGCTGGTGAGACACTGATGATTGATGGGCAGGCCCATCCCACTGTGGGTGGGGCCACTCTTAGGCAAGTGGTCCCAGGTTGTTTAAGTACACTGAGCTAGCCAAGAGAGCAAGCCAGTGAACACCACTGGCCCCTCCATGGCCTCTGCCTCGGTTCCTGCCTCCAAGTTTACTTGACCTCCTGCTCCGCGTCGTGATGAGCTGTAAGCTGTGATATGAAATAAGCCCACCCCCTGCTGAGTTGCTTTGGGCCATGGTTTTATCCCAGCAACAGAATCTAAGACAGAAACAAAGGGTATCGATGAGGCGTCCACCCTGAGATGTATTGCAAGCTAAACCGGTTTYAGTTAGAGGAAACCTGATTTGTTTTTTTTCTTACATCCAATGACATCCAGAAAAGTTAAACAGCCAGAACAGATAGGATTGGTGACTATGGCTTCGAGATGAGGTACCGAGTCTCAAGTGAACCTCAGATTTCCAGCTTAAGGAAAGAGCATCATTGACCTGCACACACTCTATGCAGTGTACAATTGTAATAAGCCTTTAAAAAAAAAAAAAAACCCTTCCAGTGTTGAGTCTTAAACTCACATTTTCATCCTTAGAAATTGCACATCCAAGAAAATGCACTAAGCACATAACACGAAATACGCAACTGAGCATATTAGTGAGGTCACATGGCGGGCCACCTAGGTCCTCCATGAAGACTCTGTTTCAGACGAAACGGGAAGTGATTGGCCAGGCTTAACTTATAGAAATTGGGTATCCTTGGCCTCTGCCTCCTATGCAACTGTTTCTTCTTTCAGAACTGTCCTTGTGTCCCACAGTTTCATTGTACAGAATTTGACAAGGACGGTTTGTGCCAACACAGAAGAGTGCACCAGCTTTGGCAAAGGAGTAGATACCATGAAGTAGGGCGAGTGCGCTGTGGGGAAAAGGGGAGTGGGGTAAAAGCCACATCTCGCCAGAGCTCGCTAGCTCTGGCAACTGCAACGCAACCCGCGGGGAGGGGGGGGG
>BDUI01003266.1:84849-97560 GCA_002335545.1 Apodemus speciosus | reverse complement strand
AAAGAAAGAAAGAAAGAAAGAAAGAAAGAAAAAGAAAAGAAAAGAAAGAACCTGCCCAGAGTCGTGCAGTTAATACGACGGGAGCCAGGATTCAGTCCTGAAGGCTGATTTCACAGACTGCCTCATAAGCCTTTTGGAACATTGAATATCAGGTGTGTGTGTGTGTGTGTGTGTGTGTGTGTGTGTGACGTGCTGGTTCTGTTTTCTCTCCTTTCTCCATAAGAGAAGTTTCTCTTACACATTCTCTAGAAACCAACACTACAATATGGCCAGAAAACTTTCTTTCCATCTCGTTAGAAACTACTGAAAGAAAGATGCACGGTGCCCTTTTCAAAGTCCGGGCTCATCAGGGTCCCCGGTTCACCCTTTCCTGTCCTGCTGCCTAATGCCCAGTTAGTTGGGTAATTTCCACCTACCTGGATGGAGACATCACTGTAGGAGCCACCAATGACACCGGTGATAGCTGTAGGAGCGTCACTGTGGGTGGCATAGGAGCCGTCAGGACAGATGTGGCGTGAACCATCAGCGCCACGGCTGAGTGAGGCACGCACAAAGTCCAGCGCCTGCTCCAGGGCGTGTGTATCCTTGGAGCAGCTGTCGAGGATGTGTGCACCCAAGCGCACACCAGGCAGCAGGTGGGGGTCGCGGTTGATGCGGTCCAGTGCGAAGAGCATGGCCTCTAGGCGCTGTATGCCACGGTGCTCGTTAACTGGTCCACACTCCTCTGCCGGGCCACCCTTCTGGTGCACTGGGAACAGCCCACCCAGCACCAGGTCCCCCTCCAGGGTCAGCACCTTCTTGGCCGGGCCCTCAGCCACAGCACCCTGCAGCAGCAGCAATGCCAGAAACGCAAGCAGTGATTCCATGGCCCCCAAAGGGATGGCTAGGCCCAGCAGACCAGGGTCTTCAGGGGGAGAGGACAGAAGCAGCAAGGGCAAAGAGAGGAGGAAACAGGGGCCAGGAAAGGACAGACAGGAAGAGAGATGAGAAGGGGGCCAGCTCCTGCAGAGAGATAGAGAGACAGACAAACAGGGAAGAGAGAGTAGAACCAGAGTGGCCGCCCCTTATATTTCCAGCTTCCCCTCTGACTCTGTACCTCCCCACATCCCCTTCCCGGGTTCTTAGGAGTCGTGAGGAGGGTGATGTCACTAATTCGGCAAGAGAAGCTCCTGGGCTACCCCCCCAGAGGTTTGTGTCTCGGCTTTGCCCTAATCTTGCCTAAAGATAGGCTCTGGGCCCCTACCAAATTCAGCAGAAGGCAGGGAGGGTGGGAGTGGGGGCCCAGGCAGAGGGCAGGGGTTCCAGCCATTGCCAAATCCTACATAAACCAAAGGGCCTACACAAACCTCTTAGGAAACCAATACTGTAGTAGCTGAGACCATAGCAATTACACACTCGGGGGTCTGGCTCCCATCCTGAGCCTTGGATTCCCAGAGTGGGGTCACTGGAAGACCCACCACAGAGAGGGGACAGTCTCCATGGGATAGCTTCCAGCCCAACAGGAACTAAAGCTCAGGTGAACACCCAGGGTCCTAGACTATGGTTCTTAAAGGGCCAGCCCCCAAACTCTCCTGATTGAGAATGGAATGGAAATCCTCCTCCCAGTGAGACAGCAAGGTGGAGGGATTGGTCTCAGAGAAGGTACCATGTAATTAGAGATCTTATGTCAGCTGAGAAAATAGATATGGATGGATATATATGCATGTCATAGATGGGGGTCAATTAACCTGGTGAGACCTCTGAACAGTTCCAGAGCTGAGTTGTGGGTGCCCTAGCTTTTCATAGGAAGCTGCTAGAGACTTAGCGTCTGTCTCTCTTCACTTGCTCCAAACCCAGCAGACAATCATTTCCAGCCTTCCCTTTCTCAGCCTTTGACTGACCTTCCAGTCCCCCTCCCATCCTCTTTACCCTGCATCTGATCATCTGTACCTAATCATCCACCTTACATTAACCCTACACAGGCAAGCTGGTGAGGACCATACGGCTCCCCAGGACTGGAAAGGAACTACAGCTAAAGAGGACAGCAACTACTTCAAGGACCCCCGTCCTGGCCACAGTGACTACGGCTTCTCACTGGACTAGTCTGCTGGTGCCAGGGCAGAGGACGGGAAGCCTGAGAGGACCCCAAAGAAGCAGCTCAGCCAGGCAAACAGGAGAGAGAATCAGGGGTGAAGACTAACACAGATAGGGCAGAAACCCAGGGGAGGCTCTGACGGACGCCTAGGCAGAACCTGGGAGTCCAGCAGGGGAGGGACAGGACCACAAATATCTGATGAGAGGGCAAACGAGCCTGAGAAGCTGAGACAAAGACAGAGGCACAGACAGAAAGAAGGACCAGAGGACTCTGGAGCAGGAGGAACTGGAAAGCGCGATGCAGGGCGTGCGTTCTCTTGGGAAGAAAGGCGGGGTGCCCGGGACGGTCTTCCCGCTTCCCGGAGCTCCCAGAAAGCGCTGTCTGGACGTCTCGGCCCGGGTGCTCCAGAACTCTAGGACCCGCGGGGCCCCGGGATGTGGGGTCAGGGCTAAAAAAGGTTGGCAGTGACGGCGGCACCACAGGCTAACCCTACCTGGCGCGCCCAGCTCTGGCGCGGGGCTCCGGTTCCCGCTTGCAGGCTCTCTCGCTGGCTCTGCGCTCTCGCCGGCCCGCCCTGCCGCTTTCAATCGCGGCCTGCCCCGCCCCCGGCCCCGGCCCGCCCCCAGCCCCTCCTCCGTTCCTCCGGACTCCAGGTCCTCTTCCCCACCACCCCCTGCCACCCCGCCCCAATTTGGCCGGCACCTCCCGCCTTCCCTGACCTCTCCAGGGTTCCCAGCCCAGCGCCTTCAGCAGCTTCCAGCAGATCCCCGCTCTTGACAGGTCCGCAGGGCCTGGAGCTGTCCACCGTGTGGTGCTGAATCCCCGGGCGCTCCCACTGTGAGCTGGAACAGGTGCCGCTCAGCCCCCTCCGCCCCTCAGTCAGACTGCGACCAGGCAGGAACAGGGTATGATACACTGGCCTGGAAAGGTCACTGAGCTAGCAGAGTGAGCACAGTGTTATAGGTTCCTATATGCCACGGAATAAGAGGTGGACCTTGGGGTTGAGAGCAAACACTGGGGCAGAGGTAAAAGGGTACCGTAAGAGGCAGGTAGAGTGCTTGGCTTGTTGCTGCAAGTCTGCCCGTTTTCCCATCCATTCTCTCCACGCAGGGACTGCAGCTCAGTCTACATAGTAGACAGGCCCCATGTGAAAGCTAAGGCCTGAGTCACTAGGAAGAAAAGATTAGGAGGGGGAGGTCAGAGGATGGGCCTCCCCTTCCTTCCCGAAGATGACCTTTAAAGCTGCTGCCCCTCCCCCATGAATCTCTACTCCTATGAGCAAAGGGCATTTACGGTAGAGATATCAGGCCATGGGGGGTAGAGGGGCTTCAGGGCAAAGGACTGGGATTGACCCCGAGGGACCCAGTGAGCCGGAGTTAGGGGTTAGAAGGGCAAGGAGTGGTGGGGGTTAGAAGGGGAGGTGGCAGAGGAAAGGCTCCAGGAACGGGCTGCTGCGTAGGAGGGATCGGGAGCTGGAGCCTGAGCAGGAGCCTGAGCAGAGGGAGGACAGCTCTGAGAAGATGCTCTTGACTCTTTCCTCCCACAGCAGGATGGGGAAGGACACCCCTGGGTAGGGGGTGGTGGATAAGCTTGGTAGCGCCAGGCTGTGCTGAAGGATCTGGGGTGGGGGGAAGGTCTGTGCTGAGACTGGGCCTCAGAGCTTATCCTATGCCGGCAGCCTGTATACACCCTAACAGGCACTACCCTGCACTAGGACACAGCTTCCCCACCCAACCCTCCAGCACTGACCTGTCTTCCACAGGTGTCACAGCAAGGTCAGCTCAGCTATGTGCATGCCATGCCATGCAGAGACCCCTCGGGCACCTCCTACGTGGGCGTGTCATTTGGGGGAGGGGACGACAAAGATAGGCCTTTTCCCTGGACACAGAAACCGGATGCCCCGTGGCTCTGTAAAGACCACAGCTTTTAAACAAAACAGACACATCAAAACCCAAACAAACACGCCCGGCTGCTAATGGGAGACAAGGTAGCAGCAGGATGAGGGCTCAGAGCTGTCAGACAAAGCTGGGGAGACATACTGTCTTCCAGATCCAGCTCTGCCACCGGCTGCTCTCTCTCACCCTTTGGCTGGCTCAGAGCGACTGCTCCCCAGGGTGAGTGAGTGATGGGCCAGGCTCTTGGAGCAGAGGGATTGACAGCAGGAGGTGCTGAGGTGAGAAACCGTACAGAGAGCGCCCAGCCATACTTCTAGCCAAGGCGGCCTCACTAAAGACACAGGACTTTGTACACAGATGTTGATGTATACAGAAGCAGCATGACAAACCTGTCACACACACTGCTGGGCCTGCAGCAAGCAAGCTGAACTATCCCACTGCAGAACAGATAAACAACACTCAGCCACGCAGACACCTGTCCTGGCTGGGTACACGAGGACTTCACCAAACAGGCATAGCTGTACATGTGTACAGCTACACATAAACACAGCCATAACCACACATGTGGAAAACAACCAAAAATCTGTACACACACACACACACACACACACACACACACACACACACACAATTGCACATATGGACTTGGCTGTACAGCCACAGCAGGAAATACATATGGGATCACAGCCATACAAAGATGCCCACTCCAACACAGTTGTAATCATGTACACACAGCTATACTCATAGCTTGGAGACACAGTAAAACACACAACTTTACACATAAGCACACACCATACACACACAYAGTCACACACAGCTGTCTATATACCAAGCCCACATAAATAGTTCCATCTGGCTAGCTCCACATAGTATTATCAATGCAACCACATACAAAGAAAGAACAGCAACACATAGCCAAACAACATCTACACACACAGCCATGCCCAACCACAGCCACATCCTGAAGCTCACATGGACACAGCCTCACTCATAGTATATGTGCACATGCCCAGGAACAAGGGCACTGGGCAGGCCCAGCAYGGATGTCTTCATCTGCTGGGGAGTCCCAGCAGGAGCACGGGCACACWGAAGCTGCAGACACAAAGGTTATCTCTTGGATGCAAAGAATCTGTGTGTTCCCTACTCCTGAGGCCTCTGCTACCCAGCAGCAAGGAAAGCCCCTGGGGCTGTGGGAATGCAGGGTGACTCTCCACTGAGGTGACATGGCAGGGGATGAGGGCGTCCAATATCCTTCTGATTGGAGAACTCAGTCACATTCTTTTTGGACATGGGAGATCCTGCCCATTCCCAGTCTATCCACAGACTCCCCAAGATAGAACAGACAAAAAACAACTCAAATCCAGGTGAAACAAGAAAGTAATTCACTTTATTCTGGGTTCTGGAAGCTCCAATAAGAGTCTGCAAAGTTGGCAGCCCAGGAGGCTGGTGCAGATAACAGTCTCTGGCTCCTTCGGCCCTGGGAGCCAAAAGGGCAGTGAGGAAGGTTTAGGCTGGAGCAGGAGAACTCAGGCTCCTGGTACTCCCAGCCCAAGCTAGGCAGGTTAAGGAAAAAGGGCTGGAGAGTTTGCTCAGTTCCTTAGCAAATGCACCACAGGAGGGTTGAGGCTTCTCATTACTCCTCACCCCTCTCAGGGGTGCTGAGCTCCCGAGAAGCCCCTAGAAGCTTGGCCTCAGGGTTCAATCGGGGTTCCCCCAAGGGCCCCTCGCCCTCCAGGTCCAGCTCCTCAAAGGATGAGCCGCTGGCCCCTGATTCACTGTAGCTGTGCTCGCTGCGGTTGTCGCCATCATCCCAGCCACGGTTGCTTGCCCCAGGAGAAAGTGTGGTGGCTGAAGTCTCCCGGCTGCCAGGGCGAACTTCCACGCTGACAGAACTTGCATCACTTGTATCGGCTCCTGTGGCCAGGACAAGGGAGCACCGGTTAGCCAACTACCACGCATTAACTGTCCCTTCCTTCAGGGCCACAGCAAGGGCTCTACCACCAGCTCAGGAACTGAGCATGCATCGTCTACTCATGAATAATATAGCCATGCTGGCTCAGGAGGCCCATTCCAGCTGCCCTCTGCCCTCTGCCCTCTGTCCTACTGAGAGAGCCAGGGGAGTTTGCAGGGTAGGAGAGAGAGGAGCAGCTGGCTGTGCACTTCCCTCTTACCACAGATTAGCTCCAGCTCCTTGCATTTTCACAAAGCCACTGACCCCTACCCCCACATCCATTAAGGGCCACTCAGCCCCAGGGTGAGGAGCTATGGTAGAACAAAGGAGATCCAAATACCATTCATTTTCAGACTTGAGAGTGGTTTGCCCAGGGACAGCTATAGAACATTGCCCAAGAGGCAGGAGGGCTGAAGAAAGGACCAAGAGGACTACTCTCCAGTCTATGCCCTACAAAGGCCTCCCAAGGAGCCATGATATTCAGGCTCCTGCCCCTTATCACACTACATCCCCATATAAAGAAGTTGAAGCAAGAGGAAGAAATCCTAAGAAATACTCAACCAGACAAAAGGAGAGAGCTAGGAGTATGCATTTTAAGGATTTTCTCCTCATGTGCCTGGGTCAACCCACTGCAACCTCTGGCGCTCCTAAACTGCCTTCTACCCTAATATGTCTTAAAAGTGCTCCTTTGCATATCCTGCCCAGGACCTATCCCTTGGCCATCTCTACAAAGCAGAGGCAYTGAATGCAGGCAGAAGGTGATGAGGAGGAACAAAGAGCTCRGACCTACTATGTGCAGGACTCTAGATCTGGAGAAAGCCAACATATCTGAAGTACAAGTAAAGAGGGACAGCTGTCAAATCTGTTAAACGTCACGGACAGTGAGGGTGGGTTGGTCTCCCAGCCCCTGCCCCCACGGTAATAAGGTCCTGAACCAGGAGCAGTGTGGAGACTCCTTGGTATTTGTACTGGCCTAGAGCTGTCTGTCCCTTGAGCCTTAGCAGGAGGTTAGGGTGGTTAAATGTGAAGTAATACGAGGGCGAGCTCTGCTAATCTATTCTGCCGTCTGGGCCATGCAAGGAAGGGTGAGAGGAGCCCTGGAAATGTAGGACTGCTGGCCCTGTGCTCTGCTTTTGCAGTGGCCTCTGGTAAGGCTCCCACAGTAGAAGTACACCAGAAGAGCAGGGAGTCATGGGTAATCCCGTTGACCCTGGGGCAGGACTCTAGGTCCTCACTCATTCCCCAAGGGCTGCAGGTCTGAAATGCATAAAGGATGGGGGTAGTTTCTTCCTGACCCCATTACTTTCAAGTTCTATCTACCTACCCACCTAATGGCTCACCTAAGACCCTTGGATAAAGGGTCTTCCCTTCCCACTCCTAGGCTGAGTCTAAGAGTGATCAGAGGGTAGAACCTAGGAGTGCTTCCCTTCAGCCCAGGCTCAAAGCCTCAGATGAAGACGGCTGCTGAGAACAGATGGACTCTACGTCCAGAGGAGCTCTTCCAGGCAGAGGAATGGCAGCCCGGCAGCCCTACAGAAGGAGTCCCTTTGTCAAGCTTATGTCCTTAGAAAGAGGACCCCAGGAAAGGCAAAGGGGCACCTAAGTCCCGAGGGCTGCTGGGTGGGGCTGTGAAGCCGCCACCTTTACCAGTTCCTCTCTCTTCCTCTGCCAACAGCCAATGCGAGGAGATCAAATATTCATCGCTTCTGTGGAGCTAAATAATACATCAATGTAATAACAGGCACAAGGCAGCTAATCACCCCTTTCACCTCCCAGTCCAAGTCAGAGCCCCAGCAGGGAGGCAAAGAGGGACAGGCCAAGCCTTGGGTGGCCAGGCACCCACCATGCATTACTGTGTAAGTGGCATGCACCTGGAGAGTGGCTGCCCTGAGAGTCAGGACAGCTCTGTCACAAGTGGGCAGATCCCACAGCACCCACAGTGGGGAGTAGGCGGGCAGACCAAGGACCTGAGGGTGTGGGAGCTGTGGCTGCATCCAGCTGTAGGGAGTGAGTGCCAAGCCGTCCTTTAATACTCCTGGCAGGCAGTGTTTGGGAGGGAAGGGAACTGGGTGGGTGGGCCAAGAAGGCAGGAAGCAGAGGAAGGTTGCAGGAAGGTCAAGGCACGCCTCCCTTTGACTCTGGGGGCTGCCTGGGCTTGCTGACCTTGTGCCATGTCCAGTGTCCACAGTGCGGGCAGAAGAGTATCTGCCGGGCACTATGAAGCAGAAGGGAGCAGTATCCCATGGAGGTAATTAAGTGGCAGATGAAGTTAACTATGTTGGACATAAGCCCCAAGGGAGAAGAGACTGCCTCCCAGTACCCTGCCTACATCAGCCCCTGCCAACACGTCGCTCTAGAGTGACCTTGGCTGTTGAAGACTGGATGGGCAGAAAGACTCCCAGAGGACTGAAGGATAGTTCTTCTCCCACGGCCCTGTATCACCCCTAGAGTTTCTGAGTCACATAACACAAGAGTTAAAAGTTGGGGGTCCCTAGGATTACCTGGCATGTTACCCACAGGGTTCCTTGCCCATGCGTGTCACAGATCATGGCAAGGTGGTGAAAACAGACCACATGGCTCATGGGCCTAAACCTGGGGCACTCTAGCTACTAGCATGGGCTTTCATGGCAAGGGCTTTAGAAAGAACCCTCTACTGGAGGCAGGAGAACACCTTGCTTCCTCTCTTACCTTCAGACCTAGTCCAGACTCACTTCCTGACGAGCCCCACACCCAACTGCCTAGGATGGTTAAATATTCCTGTTAACATCTGAAGGGAATTCAGACAGGGCGGTGTTACCCAGAGAACAGGTGTGACTCTGTATCTGTGTGGATGTACATGTCTGGGGACAGGCAATTCTGCATGTGGGTCCTGGGATAAGGTCATCTTCCTTCCTTTGTCAAACAGAGTCTACCTACAATGCCAGCTTTGGCAGAGGAGCCTCCGTAACTGTGTTGTTGGACGTGCAGATGAGGGAGGGAATCCGGGCAGCCATAGGCCCACCCTACTCCTCCCACCTTTGGTACCTGTGCCATCCGTCTGGGTGTCCGTGGCCTCCACAAGCTCCCGGCATTTCCGCTCTGTCTCCTTCACCTCTGGCACGTAGAAATCTCCTTGCCGTGCCAATGGGCACATGAAATGGATCTGGTCTTGCTGGTAGATCTCCAGCCGAGGGTGAGCACACAGCTTCCGCTCCTACCAGTGTTGCAAGATGAACATAAGCACTATAGGGTCCTGACCGACTTGTCCCGTGGGAACCTGGGGAAGTGCCCACTGCCTAGTCCTTCTGGAAGGTCCACTCTATTTCACTGACCTCAGAAGCACTGGGGCTAGGGTGTGGTCCTCTGTGTTTGGGTGCATGGATACGCAGGGGGAAAGGATTATCTGTGAAGACTGAGTCTGAGCTGCTGCTGACCCAGGCTCCACCTACCTCCATCTGGCCTCCAGATATACCCTCTCTCTAGCTGGCACTGAGGGTTCGAGCTGGGTCCTCCTTGCAGGACCTTTCACCCAATCTCTTCTAAGTTTCCAACCCCTACTGAAGGAGATACACGAGGAGCTTTCCAAAAGCAAGGCCCTATACTCCAAGAGCAGAGGGCTAATGACAGAATCCTCAGATCAGTGTTCTATGTCAGATGCTGAAACATCCCAGGAGCCTCACCCTGCTAATGCTGTGTGTCCAGGACTAGAGAGCTAGTCTCACAGAGCATAGGGCAAGCCTATCAACTTAAGCCAAGGTCTGACTTTTATCCTAGAACTTTATGGCCTGATCCTGTCTCTTCCCTTGACAATGATACACAGATATCAGGTGAGCTCAGTGCTCCTGAAGCTGAGGCCTCTGGACCCTGTCTGTACAAGAATTACCACATACTTCCTTTACCCCATTCCACGGCTAGGTCTATGTCAAATTTTGAAACTATTAAATATGGCTCCTGTACTTCTTAACACCTGATCCTGGGGGAAGAAGCATAATCTGAACTGGAGGGAAGGTAGGACATGAGGTGACATTGAATATTACCTAATGGGCTAAAGTACCATCTTCTAGGTCCCCAAGTTCTGACAGCCATTCCACTCCTTTACCTGGACACAGACCAACTCTTCTTACCCCCTAGTGCATTAAAGCAGCAGACACATGCCAGAGCTACCGCTAGGCAGGCAAGAAGAACCAGACCAGGGAGCAAGTGTCTCTCGATGTAGCATCTGCCCTCTCTCTCCTGTGATGGCACAATTACCCACCAAGACAACTGTGAGGCCCCTGCCCTGTCACCGCTCACCCGCTAACCTTCACAACATGGCTATTTATAGCACCTGCCAAGCTCTCACCATGAGCTCTAAAATGAGCCTTCCACTTAACAGTAATGAGAGACTTATCGCCTGGCTCGGAGAAGCCACTCCAGGACTCCACTTGTCTGCCTGCCTGGCCAACCCAAGGGTTGAGGAACCTCCTCCAATTAAAAAGAGCCCATGGACGGAAAATGAAGGGATAAGAAATCTGAAAGGAGGACCCAGCTAGGACCCTTAGAGCCAGTGAGAGAGAGAAAGTACATCCAGGAGGTCAGATGACGGTAGGTGGCCCACCCCAGGTCAATAACAGCTCAGATTCACTCTCCACAAGTAATCCAGGCAAAGCCTTTCCTCCTGAGTATCCATGCATTCCAACACAGAGGACTACACCCTAGCCCAGTGCTTCTAAGGTCAGTGAAATGACGTCATTATTTTTACTAGTTTTGACTCCAGTCTTGGGTTGCTCTCCAGGCCTCCTCCACAGCCAGGCTCATGCCAGCTCTAGATAAATAGACCTTTTGGCTTTTTGTTTTGGTGTTGATGGCTGCCTTGTTTCTGGACATGCTTACTAGAGCCCCAGTTCTCAGGAGGAGCCTGAGGACAACATATTGTCAGGAGATAGATCACACTGTAAAAAAGTAGGAGCTACTAGACTCTGGGACCCTTCCAAAGCCAGCACCTGAGGACAGGTATCTGCCAAACCTGAATTCCATTCAACAATCTGGACCAGGCTGCCATAGCCATGGGGGCTCCCAGAAGAAGATCCAGTCCCTTCCTTAGCAGTTAAAAAAATGAAGGGGTCCCCAAATATAGTCAGAGCATGTCATCCACCCACACCATCAGACTCTGAACATTTAAAAGGTCCAAGTGGCAATATCAGAACGACCGGTGGCCATCTCAAGACCAACAGTAAGGTCTGTGACCATCCAGATTCCAGGGATGATGAGGCTCAGACCCAGGCCCTGACCCTTATCGAACTCATGCTTCCTCCTACCTTTCCTTCTGGAAGGGACTTACAGTAATAAAGAAAAGGGGGTAGTGCTCTTTCCACCCTCTCTTCGAAGCTGGGCATCAGGGTGGGCAGCACCAGGCAGCCACCCTGTGCCACCTGTTCTGCCAGCCCCCTCATTGGCAGGCAGCTCTGTGGCTGCTCTGCGCATCTGCCTCCTCCGGAGAGCCCAGCTCTGAAGTTGCCTGGCTGTGGACAGCCTGTTACCATGGAAACTGCATCCTCCATCCTTGCCATCGCCTTCATCTCAAAGCCATCGGGAGAACAGAGGGAAGGGGGAGACAGAGGATGGAGAGCAAACTGTGGCCCAGCTTCAGTTCTCTGCCCACCCCTACCTCTTCGCAGCCTCCTACACAGGGAGCAGAGCACTAACTGCCCAGGCCTACTTCAGACCTGGCCCTCCCTACTTGAGGGAAGCTAATTAAAATCCCATTGCCTGCTCAACCCCAAATCATTATAACACGTTCTGGATCTTGTCAAAAGTCAGACTCAGGAGCAGAAGAGAAGGGGCGATAAGAAGGCAAAAGGATAGAACTTCTATGTTAGCCCTTAGGCAGGGAAGGGGCTTCCAGCTGTCCCTGCGTCTTTCCCAGGAGACCACTCTCCCCTCTGTACTCTGTCCATCAGGAAGGAATGAGTCTAAAGGGAATTAGGGATAAAGAACATTGAGGCAGAGCCAGCATATGCCCCCTCCTCCTTGAGTGATCAGGCAGGGAGAATGAGCCTTTCCCTTTCTAGCCAGGTGCAGCCTCCAGGGAGAGAAAGGATAGCCATGGCTGGCTCCTGGGTCCTCACTGCACAGCAGGAGCTGCTGCCCAAACAGCATGTCGATGAGCCAGGAAATATTGGAAAACCATTGGAGGAAGGTGAGGCCAGCTGCCTCTCCCTCAGCTGGCCCCAGGGAGCCCTCGGAGAACAGACTGCCAATGGCCAAGGACACCAGCTCAATGCCATACCAGCCTGGTATAGCTGGAAAAGGGAGCCTGGATAGGCCTGAAATCCCACAGCCCAAGAAGCTACACTTAAGTGGAAGCAATACTCTTTCCTGGCCACGGCTATTGTTTATCTGACAAACTCTCACCCTAGAGCCACTCATTCACACACACTTAGACCATCAGATTCTCTCCAAGGGGGAGGAGATGCAGACCTCCACAGCCTACTCCACCTACAGGAGAAGTCAGCCAGTCATGCAAAGGTTTTAGCAGGAAAGGCTAGAAACTGGATTCAGGAGTGCCAGTCCTTTAGACATGCCTCCAGGCCTTCTCTTCAACCCAGGCCTTCCAGAATTGGAAATAAGAAAGGGAGACATCACTTATCCAAGCATCCCCTCCTATCATTCTGCCCTCCACTAACACAGACTACCTATTCAGAAGTACTGGGAAGGAAAAGACAGAGCAACTTACCACATTACACAAGGCAACCATCTTGAGGGTCACCTCAGCTACCTTGGGAACTTACTCTTCACCTCAGGTTAAGAGTAACCTGTCCTTTCCAAAAAAA